>JAJIBD010026287.1:0-129641 GCA_021461705.1 Cryptotis parvus
AGAGCCCCAGGTCTCGGCAGAAGGTGGAACTACAACCCCCAGAAGTCCGACGGAACCGGAAGTAAACGGTCATTTTGAACTCTCACACCGGCCTGTCTGCATCTCAGGTACCCTACCTCCCTGGGGTGTGTGGCTGGCGGGGGCGGCCGCTAACGCAGCCGCTTATTAATAAAGAAAACTAGGAATTTCCACACCAAAGGGAAGGTAATACCCTCAAGAAAAAAGAAACAGTACACCAGAGGAATCTATCCCTGAACACCACAACACCATGGGGGAAACAAGCGCAGATCCCAGCTCGAAGAACAGATGAAGGAATCGACCCTGAAGACTCAAAAAGAATACAGATGTGCATGATCTCTCTGACAGTGAAACCAGAGAAGAAATTGGTAGGATGTTTAAGGAGCTCCAACGAAAAAAATTGAGCAGATGTCCAATAAAATACAGGAGAACATAAGCGAAGCAGTTGAAAGGGCTGTCAATAAACTACGGGGGGGAAATGAGAGCAGAAATGAGAACCATGCAAATAGAAATATCATCGCTTAAAAACTCAGTAGACGAAATGAAAAACACAATCGGGGCTCTGAATAGTAGGATGACAGCAGCGGAGAGAGAGAATCAGTGAGACTGAAGATGAGCTGCAGAAAGCACTCAGAGATCTACATAAGATGGAAAAAGACCGGATAATGGATCAGCAAACGAAACGAGAGAACAATGGGATGAAGCCAGGCGGAACAACATAAGAATCATAGGAGTCCCAGAGGGGACAAGAAAGTAACCCCAAGGAAATTAAAACAGTTAAAAACATCCTGGCTGAAAAGTTCCCCGAGTTAAAGGGCGAAGGCATCCAGATCCAAGAAGCCCAGCGCGTACCAGCAAGAAGAGACCCCAATAGAAAGACCCCAAGACACATCCCTAGTCAAAGTAATGGATGCCATAGACAGAGACATAATTCTTCAGGCAGCAAGATCAAAGAAGGAAATTGTATACAAAGGAGCATCCATTCGAGCTTTCAGCAGACTTCTCGAGAAGACACCCTCCAAGCCCGAAGGCAGTGGTGGGATATAGTAAAAAAAAACTTAATGAAATGAATGCCTCAGCAAGAATTCTTTATCCGGCTAAACTCTCAGCTCAGATTTGAAGGACAGATATACAACTTCTTGGATAAACAACAGCTTAGGAACTTTGTAAAATCAAAACCAACCTTAAAAAGAAGGACTGAAAGATCTACTATAAGACGAGACATAACCCAAAGAACAACCAACCTATTCAGAAAGATGGCACAAAATCCCATGACAATAATCTCTCTCAATGTCAATGGTCTAAATGCACCAGTTAAGAGACACAGAGTGGCACAATGGATCAAAAAAATTGAATCCGACATTCTGCTGCCTGCAAGAAACACACCTGAACAATCGGAGCAAAGACAGGCTCAAAATAAAAAGGCTGGAAAACAATCCTTCATTCAAACAACCCATCCAAAAAGGCTGGGGGTAGCCATACTGGTATCTGACAACATAGACTTCCAGGCTGAAGAAGGTCAGAAGGGACAGTGAAGGTCACTTCTTAATAGTCAAAGGGATGCATATATCAGGAAGAAATCACGCTATTAAACATATATGCACCCAACGAGGGGCCAGCAAAATACCTAAAACAACTACTAATAGACTTCAAAGAAGACATTGACAGCAACACAATTGTAGTTGGAGACTTCAACACTGCTCTATCAACCCTGGATAGATCAACAAAGATTGAAACTTACCAAGGAAATACTGGCCCTAAAAAAGAGAGATGGAAGAAAGAGGGCTGGTAGACATATACAGGACATTTCATCCCCAAAAAGCTGAATACACTTTCTTCTCCAGTGCCCATGGAACATACTCCAAAATAGATCACATGCTGAGCCATAAATCATACCTCCATAAAATCAAGAAGATAGAAATTGTGCCAACTACTTTTTCAGACCATGAGGCACTGAAAATAGAAGTTAATTGTACACAAAAACGGAGACCAATACCAAGTACCTGGAAACTAAACAGCTCACTGCTGAACAACCAGCAAGTCATAAAAGAAATCAAAGAGGAAATCCAAAGATTCCTGGAAACAAATGAGACTGAAGACACGAATTACCAGAACTTGTGGGATACAGCAAAAGCAGTGTTAAGAGGCAAGTTCATAGCTCTTCAAGCATTTATCAGAAAAGAAGAAAAGGCCATCATAAACAGTCTGACTTCACAACTTAAGATCTTAGAGAGTGATCAACAAAAGGAGCCCAACCCAAGCAGAAAGAAAGAAATAATAAAACTTAGAGCAGAAATCAATGAGATGGAATGTCAAAAAACAATCCAGAAGATCAACGAAACCAAAAGCTGGTTCTTTGAAAAAATAAACAAGATTGACAAACCACTTGCAAGACTTGTAAGAAAAGGAAAAGAGAGAACCCAAATAAATAGAATCAGAAATGAAAACGGGGACATCACAACAGAAACCACAGAAATTCAAAAGATCATCAGAGATTACTATGAGAGCCTGTACGCCACAAAACAAGAAAACCT
The DNA here is from genome assembly GCA_021461705.1 of Cryptotis parvus. Lineage (NCBI taxonomy): Eukaryota > Metazoa > Chordata > Mammalia > Eulipotyphla > Soricidae > Cryptotis > Cryptotis parvus. Next base: position 2,553 of record JAJIBD010026287.1, read on the forward strand.
AGAAGAAATGGACAAATTCCTGAATTCCTATAGCTTCCCAAGTCTGCAACAAGAAGATTTGGAATACCTCAACAAACCTATCTCCATCGAGGAAATAGAATCAGTAATCAAAAGTCTCCCCAAACACAAAAGCCCAGGTCCAGATGGATTCACCAGTGAATTCTACAAAACCTTTAAAGAGGACCTACTCCCAATTCTTTTTTAAGCTCTTCCAACAAATTGAAGAAACAGAAACACTCCCAAATAGCTTTTCACGAGGCACATATCACCCTGATACCCAAAGTAGACAAAGATGCCACAAAAAGAGAAAACTACAGACCAATCTCCCTGATGAATACAGATGCTAAGATCTTCAACAAAATACTAGCAAATAGAATCCAAAGAGTCATCAAAAAGATTATACACCATGACCAAAGTGGGATTCATCCCGGGAATGCAAGGATGGTTCAACATCCGCAAATCAATCAACATAATACATCCCATATCAACAAAAGAAAAATAAAAACCATATGATCATATCAATAGATGCAGAGAAGGCATTTGACAAGATCCAACACCCGTTCATGATGAAAGCTCTCCGTAAAATGGGGATTGAAGGAACCTTCCTCAAGATAATCCAGGCCATCTACTACAAGCCCACAGCGAGCATCATTCTCAATGGGGAAAAACTGAAAGCCTTCCCCTTAAGATCAGGGACAAGACAAGGCTGCCCACTCTCACCACTTCTATTCAATATAGTACTGGAAGTACTTGCCATAGCAATCAGGGGAAGAAAAAGACATTAAGGGCATCCAGATAGGAAGGGAAGAAGCCAAGTTATCACTATTTGCAGATGACATGATATTATACCTGGAAAACCCGAAACTCTCTACCAAGAGGCTCCTAGAAATAATACATTCCTATAGCAGAGTAGCAGGGTACAAAATCAATACCCAAAAAGTCAATGGCCTTCCTATATGCAAACAGCGAAAGAGAAGAAAGGGACATTAAAGAAACTATCCCATTCACAATTGCCGCAGAAAATCAAATACCTAGGAATCAGTTTGACAAAGAATGTAAAGGATCTCTACAAAGAAAACTACAAAACGTTACTTCAGGAAATAAAAGAAGACCTGAGGAAATGGAGACATATTCCCTGCTCATGGATTGGAAGGATCAACATTATCAAAATGGTAATACTCCCTAGAGCTTTATACAGATTCAATGCGGTCCCTATAAAGATACCCATGATGTTCTTCAAAAGAAATTGAACAAACACTCCTGAAATTTGTATGGAATAATAAAACCCCACGAATAGCTAAAGCAATCCTTGGGAAAAAAGAAGATGGGAGGTATCACTTTCCCCCAACCTCAAGCTCTACTACAGAGCAGTTGTAATTAAGACAGTGTGGTATTGGTATAGAGACAGACCTGTAGACCTGTGGAATAGAACTGAGTATCCTGAAACACATTCTCAAATATACAACCACTTAATCTTCGATAAAGGAGCAAAAAATATTAAGTGGAGCAAAGAAAGCCTCTTCAACAAATGGTGCTGGGAAAACTGGGCAGCTACATGTAAAAAAATGAACCTAGACCTCCTTCTAACGCCATGCACGAAAGTGAGATCAAAATGGATTCTAGATCTCAACATCAGACATGAATCTATAAGGTACATCGAAGAAAACATAGGAGAAACGCTCTACGACATCGAAACGAAAAGTATCTTTAAAGATGACACACCACTGACCAAGCAAATGGAAGCAAAGATAAACAAATGGGATTATATAAAACTAAAAAGCTTCTGCACCTCAAAAGAAACGGTGACCAAGATACAAAGACAATCCACAGAGTGGGAAAGGATATTCACCCAATACCCATCTGACAAGGGGTTAATATCCAGGATATATCAGGCACTGGTAGCACTCCACAAGAAAAAAACAGCCAACCCCATCAAAAAATGGGGAGAAGAAATGAACAGAAGCTTCCAAAAAGAAGAAATTCGAATGGCCAAAAGGCATATGAAAAGTGTTCTTCATCTTTAATCATCAGGGAGATGCAAATCAAAACAACAATGAGGTACCATCTCACACCACAGAGACTGGCACACATCCAAAACAGCAAGAACAACCAGTGCTGGCGTGGATGTGGGGAAAAAGGGACTCTGATCCACTGTTGGTGGGAGTGCCGACTGGTCCAGCCCTTTTGGGGAAAACAATATGGGCATTCCTCCGAAAACTAGATATTGAGCTCCCATTTGATCCAGCAATAGCACTCCTGGGAGTATACCCGAGAGACCGAAAAACACATAGCAGAAACACTATCTGTACTTCTTTATTCATCTCTGCGCTATTCACTATAGCTAGAATCTGGAAACAACCTAAATGCCCGAGAACAGAGGACTGGCTAAAGAAACTGTGGTTCATCTACACTATGGAATACTATGCGGCTGTCAGAAAAGATGACATTATGAAATTTACCTGCAAATGGAGGGACATGGAGACTATCATGCTGAGTGAAATTAGTCAGAAGGAAAAGGACAGATATAGAATGACTGCATTCATTAATACGACATAAATAGATACCAGTGTTTTACTAAATGTGGGAAATGGTAATGGCAGATTAAGACTCACCATTGAATATACACAGAGACTTAAGTGATAAACTCTAAATACCTGCAGGGCTAGCCACAATGTGTAAAATAAGAGGCAGAGAGATGCAGAGACAGAGAGAGAGACAGAGAGAGAAAGAGAGGAAACTGGGGTACCTGGTATTAAGGCAGCATGGGGGTGGGCAGTAGGGGGTGGGGGTACATTGGTGGTGGAAATGGGGGCACTGGTGGAGGGGATGGGTGCTGGTATACTGTATTACCAAGAACCAACTATGATCACCTTTGTAATTGCTATGTTTCACTGTGGTATAATAAAAAATTAAAAAAAAAAGAATTTTGAATATTATCTCTGATTTTTCTAATATGAAAAATTCTCACATAGGAAGAAAAAGAGAGTGGATTGGTTGAAAGTATATGAGTCTTATCCTGGCTAAGAGTATATGTGGTAGAATCAAGAGAGAAAGGACGTGGCAATTAGCGTGATATGACTATAGGGTGATATATGGAAAACATGCACAAGTGAATTTTGAGAAATGTTAAGACTAAAGGATTCTGAATGTAGGCTATGGTTACAATCGTGGAGCCAAGTATTTTACAGTGGGTAGGATACTTGCCTGGCACATAGTGAACCTGATTTGAGTACTTGGCATCACATGTGGTCCCTTGAGTCTTGCAAGGAGTGATCCTTGAGCACAGAAGTAGGGAGTAAACCCTGAGCACAGTCTATCTGGCCCCCAAACCAAACAAAACCAAAACTAAGTTACATAAGTTTAGCAAGTTGTGCTTATGAAGAGAACTCCATTTGCTATGTGAAATACTTTCTATATTTAGAGATAGTTATTTTTTAATAATTATGAGGGAGAACTTCATCTGAATAGTATTTTGAGACCTCATACTATACAAAGCAGATCTCAGACTCACATATGACACAAACAGGAATCTAAAAGTCTTTCATAGTCAGTGAGAAAGGAGAGTATGAAGAAGTCTCATACCATTAATGAATATGACAAAGGAATGACAGTTACTGCTGTAGAAAGAGCTTTAATGCGCAACTAACGCTGACTTCTTAAAGAAAGGCCATAGACTTTATTTCCATTAATTGCGTGGTTGTAAGACTCAAGTTGAGATGAATATAAAATCATTTAATATGTTCACACTGAGGTAACAAATATGAAATTGTCTTATCCATGAGCTAGATAAATGGTTTTCCAAGGTATTTGTTTCTCTGACACCTATTTGCCAAAATAGACTGATGTAAACGTGCGAAAACAAGACATCTTTGGAGGTTGACACAAAATCCTTAAGGAACTTACTCAATTTTATTTATTCCTGAGAAGAAACAAAGATTTTGAGCAAGACATTCCTGGAGAAGAATAAAACATAATTTCTTGAAGCATTGATGAAAATAGTTATTAAAGTCAATAGTAACATTAAAAGCATGATAGGGAGAATTAATAAATTTCCTGCTAGCCTTGAAGAAATCATTTGAAAGGAGAGTCTTAGAAAATGTAGGCCCATAAAGGAGAATTTGGGAAATGGGGAAGAGAATGAAAGTTATCTTACTTTTCTTGTAGGTACTCCATAGATAGGGAAAAAGGTAATAAAAGGAAAGGTAATAACAGAAAAGAAAATAGATATGATATTATAGCATTTTATCGCCTGAAATATAATTTTAGATTGAAGAAATAGACCAAATTCCATATAATATGCCTAAAAACGAACTCACACAGAGAGGCATTGCCTGATCACTTGATCACTTGAATCCCGTTATTCATCGATTTGCCTCGGAGTGGGCACCAGTATCATTTCCATTGGACCCTATCACGTGCCAATGTAGCCCAATACATTGCCTGATAGCCATTGTAAAAATTGTCAAAGACAAAGGGCTTCAATGGAAACTTTCTGCAATAGTGTTTCTTATGGTTAATACAAAGACTTTTAACTCCCATTGGATTAGAAGCATGAGAATTAGATCAATTTTGGAAAGCTTAGCTTAGTCTTAGTATATCTGTCATAAAACTTGTTTTTGCTTCCCAAAATGGGGTGTGATAGTTTATGGCTTATAACTGAAGGGATAAACTAAAATCGAATGGCCTCTGAGTATTAATAAATAGTATGAAATTGAAAATAATTATAGACTGAGAGGGAATGGACTGGAAAACAGAAAGACTGATATCTTTAAAATGGCCCAAATATGAACTTTTTAATTGTATATCTTTTTTATTTGTATATCTCACGGTGGTATAATAAAATACTTAAAAAAAATGGTGCTTCTTTATTTTCTTTGTACTAAATAAATTGCATATACTTACATTTTAACATATTTATTATCCAACCAGAATTGAATGCATGTACCACAAGTATTTATTAGAAATATTTGTAATAATATGCATCAAAATATGCTTGATACATTTTGGAATTGAGAAACTTGATTAAAATTCTTTTAAATTTTCTGAAGATTCATACAGCATTGTTTCCCATCTCATTGAAGACTGTCAAAAATAGAGTCAGAAGAAACTCAGGTTATTTCCTTAATATATGAAAGAAATATCTAGGCTTGGGGATTTGGGAGACATTTGGAGATAATTACTAGGTCGCTTGAGTCAAAAGCAAACTTTTCTAAGTGAAACGTAGTGCTCTATTAAAAAATTGACTTTTCTGCCTGACAATTGAAGTGTATTGGTGAATGTAGAGAGAAAAGTTATGCTAATTTAATTATCTCGAGCACTAAATACCCAATGGCAAAATCATCATGTTGGTTTTTAAAATTAACCAGTTTAAAATTTGGGAGACAGTATAGTGGTATGGGAGTGAGATTTCGAGAAGAAAAATCTTCAATTTAATTCCAGCTCCTCTGGGCACATATAATCAAGTAGTTTCATCAATAATATGAGGACAAAATAGTTATCATGCAGTACTTTTGAACTTAGGAAAATAAAAATAGAAGAGGCAAAAGGATCTTTTATCTTCTTTGAAGGCCATGGTTAAAATATATATTAGTATAAAATTATATTAAAATATCAATGTAAAACATTGCTTGGCTTTGTATATATTTAGTAAAAGCAAGATTTCATCTTATAGCTGAGTTGTAGTCCTCAGTGTATGTATGTGTGTTTTTGTATGTATATATGAATATATACATGTATATATATATACAATATATATACATGCATATATGTATAACACGTATATATGTATATATACATATTATATATACATATATAAACATATGTATATATACATGAGTATATATACTCAAAATAAATATATGTATATATACTCAAAATAAATATATACATATAAATATATACATATATAAATATATATATATATATACATGAGTATATATCCCCAAAATAAATGAGTGAGTCAAGAAACTGATGCCCCAGAAGCGTAATGCCCCCAAAACAAATGAGTGAGTAAAAAGCTGTAGTACATAGATTCTTGACTCACTTATTTGTTTTGGGCCATTTGGATTCTTTAAAAAATCTTGGCTATTATAAATAGCAATGCATTGAATGTAAGTATATATTTATCTTTTTAAAATTAGTGTTTCTGTGCTCTGGAGGAAGATAGATAGAATTGGAATTATCGAATTACATAATAGATCTATTTTTATTGGGAGTAATGGTTTTGGGCCATACTTAATTCATGCAGGATTAAGACCAGGTCTTAATCTTGACTTCAGAGGATACCACTGGAGGTGCTGAGGGAAGCGTATATGATGCAGGCATAGAACTAGTCACCGCATGCAAGACAAATGTATTGGCCTTTGTCGTATCTTCCTAGCCCTGGTAGATCTATTTTTGACATTTGGAGAAATCACTACTTAGATTTTTTTTCCAATTTCATCAATAGGATCTAGATAAATTTTCTTTTTACAGAAAAGCATAAAGATTCCTTTTATCCACATTTCAGTGTATTCTTGGTTTTGGTCTTTTGGGTTAGATAGGCTTCACCATTGATGTGAGTTGATAGCCATTGTGATTTTGATTTCCCTGATAATAGACTGCAATCAGCATTCCCCCTCCCCCTATGTCTATTGAAAAATTGTGTGCTGTCTTAGGATAATTGTGCACTCAGGTCTTCTACCCGCTTTGGATAGGGCTCTTGTTGTTGAGGTTTCCTTCTTTATATAGCTTGGTTACTAGCCATATGTAAGCTAGCTTGGTTACTAGCCATATATAAGCATACGTGAAATTATTTTCTTCCTAATTTCTTTCACTATGCTACATTTGTTTACAAAACAGGTTTTAGCATTTTTATAGTCCTCATACCATATACCTGAAATGAATAAGGTCATATCTATCTCATTTTTATAAGTTTGTTCTCACTGTTCTTCCTTTCCTCATTATAAACTTTGCACTCACTTGCTGTGCAATTCAGCGCATTCCTAAGTATCTAACCCTATTCTGCAATACTTCACAATATTCCCTTTTATGAATCCTGCTGTCGTATTAACCTTTCTTAATTGACACTGATAAAGTCAGCATTTATCATTTTTATAACTTTTCACTCCTTGAGGGTGCAAATTCTCCCTATTTCCTAACCAGGTTCTTTCACCTTCTGTAAACTCATTTTCCAACTGCCAATTATATTTTCCCTGTATCCATATACTTTTTAAAATATTGTATAGGGGGCAACAGATAGTTCAGCATAAAGAATGTTTGCCTCACATGGCTTGACAGTAGTAATCCTGAGTGGAGAGCCAGGGCTAAGCCCTGAATACTGTCATGTGTATACTCAGAACTAGAAACAAATATATAGTTTGGGTAATTACATTATATTAGTTTTAATATTTATGGTATTTTTTGTGCAAAGTTGCTTCCACTTCACCTCTACCTACCCATACCTAACAACAGTGTCCTTATTTTACTTCCATAATGATGATGTAAGAGCACCGCCTCACTGTCTACTTTCTGTATTTGGGAGGATCCTTTCAATAGAGCCTAAGTTATTTATAATATAAAGATAACCTGCTTATTATAAACATTTAGAGTAAATATTATATATAATCTATTAGTTTTAGATATATAGCATAATAGTTATTTGTCTATACTGGTAATCAGCTTAAGATTATGTCACCATACAGATGTGTAGATTTCTTGCCTTTATGTGAATTTTTTAGTTTGCTAGGGTGGAGACATAATACAGATGCATAAGGCACTTGTCTTCCATGTGGCTGTCTTGATTCTATCCACTGCTTATGGTTCTTTGAGCCCATCCAGGAGTGTTCCCTGTGTACTGAATCAGTAGTAACCAGGAACACTTAGATGTGTGGCCACAAAACTTGAAAAATAGAAGATATTCTCTGTTGGAAACTTTCAAATGTATAATACATAGAAGCAGGGAACAGAATGGTGGACATGAGAAAGCAAGGGTTTGGGGCTGAATGAGAGGGGGCAATGTTAGCAGTAGGTTTATGTTTCCAGAGAATTAAATACTCAGGAGAATGTAATGCATAGCCTGGAAACCAGAGACAAAATTTTTGTGTCACTAACCTTTTATAAAAGTACTATGCTCTTTTTTCAATTCTGATATGTGTGTTTATGTGTGTGTATTCTACTACACTGTCACTTTAAATTTATTATCTAGAGTCTGTTTTGTAGTCAATTTTGGTTTAATATGTCAAATTTTCTCAGAATCTTGGTCAGGCATTCCCACTCACCTTCAATGGGCCTTCTGAACACTGAAAATATGTATACAGACTTTATTAGCTGCTCTCACCTGTGTCGTCTTCTCTGCTGTAATGAGAACCCTATAAGTTTTGTCATTCATGCATCTATGTAGGATTTAAAATAAAGTAAATTCTGTAAACTTGTGCTGTACAAACTAAAATCTAAATGAAACAATTATAGGTGTTACCCATACATATGTATTTATAAAATAGATGTTTCCTAGAATGTGATATTGTTTGTTTAGGGAAAATATATATTTGCAAAGTTTTAAAGAGTAAAAATGTGACTGGTTTTTATATTGTTTTCTAGCGATTAGTTGAGTACAGTGACAGAGGAGTTATCGTAGCTTGTTCGGTCTGGGATACAGTGACATGCCACCTGCGTAAACTGCCTGTTTTGTTGAAGACCTCTAAGTTCCATAATTATTTAAACTCACCCTGGAGGCTCATAGTTCAAAACTGAATGAATGTTTTGCCAAAGGTCAGAAAGTCTTTAGAAAACTTCTCAAAGTAGAATCTCAGCTATCTAGAAAAAATTTAAAAAAATAAAAATTGCCCATTGTAATTAGGTGGCAACATTTCTACTCTACAGAAGTCCCAGGTATTAATTAAAGCATGACTGTAGATATGTCTCTCAGCTTTGAAATATTAACAATTTAATGAGATTTGACTTGGATTGAGTTGAAACTTTTTTAAAGGATATTTTTAAACTCTTTAAGTCTAAGTTTCTTCCCAGCCAAAGAATAATACAAAGATAGTACATAAAAAAAACTTTGAATGAAAGTTTGTGCTGACTCCACAATGTATAAATACCTTAATAGTCATTGCACATTTGAAACTATTTGTTTCAGACTGCCATTATGTTTCTGACAAGTCTGCTCTTTATTCGGTCAGTTCCTTATGTCAATAAGTTCTATTTACCTATTGCATTTGATGCTCAAACTTCCTCTTTATATTAAAGACTCTTAATTATTACATAAAATCAGCTTTTCTTCAACTCAGAATTGGTTGTTAATATGTTAACCAATGAACATTTAGTTAAGCGTAGAAAGTACACACATATATATATATGTATATGTATATATTTTGATTTCATATTGATTTAGATCTTTTTCTTTTCTCTAGTATTTTAGTTGAGGTTGGCCAGAGGCAAAGTTGTAAAGTAGGTTAAGCTGCATTTACTTGTATTCAGCTTTCTCTAAGGGTGTCTGTATAGGAAGATAGGAGATTTCAAACAGAAGATGATTCTTAGAACAAACAGCGACAACAATAAAACCCTCTCTGCTTGGAGATGTATGATAATGGCTACCAATTTCAGATACACATTTTAGATTCGATTCCTTCTATATTTTATAATCTAAGATTTTTATTGATAATGTCTGAGTGCAAAAGAATTAATAAAGCAAAATTAAGGTTGCATATTTTTTAATTCTTTGATATTGTCTTTGTAATAGGATTTAAAAGTCAGGGATTCAAAACCAGCAGTAAGTGGTCACTTCCCAGTAAGAGAAGTCAATTCAGTGTAACTGATATATTGTGAAGTTTATGATGGCCTTTCAATGCAATGAATGCGTTAGGAGAATGAACTGAATGTTACTGGGATATTAACCATATGCTGACTTTCTACAGCAATGGGACTAGAATGGGGCATATTATGTAGAAATCCTTGCAGTTTTAAGGAAATGGAAATACTGGAGGCAGAATTCTCAGTGAAGAAAAGTGATAACACACAAAAGGTAACCAGGCATCCAAAATCTTCAGTGCCTTTTACACTATGTAAAAGGCAAAGTGTGTCAATGCGTGCATGGTATTGGGGAAGTATTCATAGAAGGTAAATGGAAATCCCACTGTTTGGTTAGATGGTAATAAAGACATGTAATGCCAGAAATAATTAGAATTATATTTATAGTAACAGGGTTAAAAAAGCACTTCAGAGCAATCATGTGACATAAATGTGATCTATTTTAATTAACTATGGGAGATATTAGAGATAAAATAAGCTATAGTGTGATAAAGCAGGTGACAAGGAGATGAAATGAGACTTAAAAGTCAATTTTAAGTTAACTGCAACACTATAATAGCCAGATTCTGGAAACAACCTGACTGCCCAAGATCAGACAACTAGATAAAGAAATTATAGTACATCTATACATCTACACAGTGGAATACTATGTAGCTGTTAGGAAAAAAAAATGAAGTCATGAAATTCACCTATAAATGGATGAACATGGAGAGGATCAGCTCAGGAAAATGAGTCAGAAGGAGGACAGATATAGAATTAGTGAATTGTTGCATTCATTTTGATACTTAAAACATAATATGTGACTAACGTCCAAGGCCAGGAAATCATGGTACAGGAGGATGGTCAATGGTTGGAATCTACCACAAGTGTGTTAAAGGGGCAGGCAGTAGGTATGACAAAGAGACTGATATGACAATAATAGTTGGAAATGGCCATGCTGGAGTAGAACTAAGTGTTGGAAGTAGGTAAAGGGATATACATGATAACCTTTCTGCATCTGCATTGCAAACCATAGTATGGAAAGGGAAAGAGAGAAAGAGAGGGGGAGAGAGAGAGAGAGAGTGTTTGCCATACTGCCATAAAGGCAGGATGGGGAGGAGGTGGGGAACTGGGAATATTGGTGCTGAGACAGCTTTGTGATGGCCTATCTCACGGTGATACAATCAATTTTTTAAAGTTAATTTAAAGGTAGAATTTGTGAATTTTGTGTGGAATTGGGGGGAATACAAAATAAAGATTTTAATTCAGCTTGAGTTTCCCCAAAGGCTTACCAGTCTTGTACAAAAAGGCAAGTTCAAGTAGGTTATTTGGTAACTAATTCCAGGAAATGTTGGAGTTATAGTGGGAAGTATCACTTAGAAGCTTTACCAACCAAAGAAGGTTCATTATCAAGATAAGCAACACTACAGGAGACTTACAGTTAAGCTTTTTTAAGGGAATTTGGAAAATAGTATTAAGTGCATAGTATTTAGTACTCAGAGTTGTAGTAATAGTATTAAGTGCATAATATTTAATACTCAGAGTTGTCTGAATTGAGGGCGAGGTATAGAAGAAACATGTATAATGGAAATCACTCATACCATTGTTCACCACTGTGAATGTATTTAGCATTACTTTTTTAATGTCAGACCTGCTGTGCATTAGACAAAATTACTACAAAGAGATATAGACATCTATGATTGGCAAATAGCGGTGGGGATTTTAGCATGGGCAGATATTCAGTAGTGTCTAAAGAGTTCAGAGTGGCTAAACAGCCCCTTCCAAGTTTGGATATTTTTATCCACTGGTTGAAGAGTCCACAGTGTCAATCTGTATTAACATTGCATGCTTACTTTTTTAAAGAAGATTCTACTTTTATAACTAAAGAGAAATAATTAATTTTCAACTCAATTTTCACTTAAAGTAATCTTCATTAGTACAGCTTTATAGTACTTGTATATAACAAATATTATTGCTAATGGAAAATTGTTCTTAAATATTTTTCATAGATTTAATATTTGAGTGTGAAATAGAATATACTCTAAATTACATATGTAAAGCTGACTAATGTAAAATGGTTTGTATAACTATTTAAAATATATGGAGTATAGCTTTATACCTTAGTAAATGAGGGTATTTCCCACTCCTCCCATAATTGTAATAGTTCCAATCACTATTATTCAGGTAACCAAACCTTCTTCTATTCATTCCAACTACCCTGCTGTTAATAAACCTAATATGATTTTTACCTGAATATAATGAATCATCTTCATTTTATAGTTAATATCATGAAATATAATTTGGTCAAATGGATGTAAGCTGAGTTTATATTTCAAAAAATAGTCTTCCTTAAATATATTCCTATATCAGTCTGTCTATCCAGGTCTCTTCTGAAATAAATGATAGAAAACTGCTTCCTGGAACATCATGGTAGGGACTCTTGGATTTGGAGAAGGGAATACCATGGGTAGAGATAGAGGAAACGAAATTCAGTATCAGTATTTGAGATTATACATGTTTTTTCTTACATGGTTTATAAAAATAAATTTTTACTTGCTAATAGCTGAATTCAAAGGCTATGTCTTTTTGCAGGGTGAGGGCACACAGGTGGTGCTCAGGGCTTACTCCTGACTTTGCACTAAGGAATCATTCCGATAATGCTCAGGGATGCCAGGGATGAAACCAGATCAGACATGTGCAACACAAATATTCTACACGCTGCACTGTATTTCTTGGCTCTCTGCTCAGGGACCATGGCTGGCTTTGTTCTAGGGGGAGCATATACTATGCTAGGGATTGAATTCACCTTGGCTGCATGGAGGACATGTAATAGCTTTACCTGTGTGCTATTTCTCTGGCCCTGACTTCCCTTTGAACTGTGAATTGTAACTGAGAAGCAAATGTACCCTATACAGCAAAGGGATTTGTTAAAAAGAAACAAACAGACTTTGAATCAGTAATACATGCAGTCATGTCTAACGTATTTATCCATATTGATTCTTTTGAGATTAAATTTTCCCCCATTTCTTTAGTTGACAAATGGGGTGATAGTTATTTCACATATTGTATTTTTGTTCTAATGAAAAGAAAATATGTGACAATAGAAATTTTTATATATCCTTTTTAGTTTTTTTTGTTTGCTTTGGGATCACACATAGAATGCCAAATGTTCACTTCCAGTTGGAAGTTGAGTCTCTTGCATGCAAAGTTAGTGCTCAGTCTGTTGATTTATATTACAATATGATACATATTATAGTGAAAGAAGACAGGTGATTAAAAAGAAGAAAATAATAATTTTGTTGGGTTGTAAGTGTGAGAAAAATCTAGGCAGAGAACTCAAACAAAATTTACCAAGGTCACATTGAATCCCGTTATTCATCGATTTGCTCGAGCAGGCGCCAGTAACATTTCCATTGGACCCTATCACGTGCCAATGTAGCCCAACGGCATCTGGTTGATTCAGGAATATGAAGGAGCCTCAAACCGTTCCTTCAGGGTCTTAACAAGGAAGTCTGACCATCTTGTAGGTGGGCGCGCCCGTGATCTTTTGACATCCCGTGGGATCCAGTCGGTAACGGCTCTAGTCCAGCGGTTGTCTCCAAATCGCATTACATGTCCAGCCCATCTGATTTTCGATGCCTTGGCAAACGAGACAGTGTCCCTGATTCTGGAATAGCAACGGAGGTCAGAACTCCGAATTCCTTCTCTCACTTGAGTGAGATGTGATATTCAAGCATAGCTCTTTCGATGCCTCTCTGGGAGACCCGCATAGCATTCTCATCCTGCTTTTCGTAGGGCCCAGGTCTCTGAGGCGTATGTTAATGCAGGGAGAACGGTGGAGTCGAAGAGATGTGCCCAGAGCCGGAGGTTCTTTGTCCTATTAGCTATTTCTTCGATGCCTTTGAAGGCATTCCATGCCGCTCTCTTCCTCCTGCGCAGCTCAGGTTTTAGGTCATTCATCATGTTGACTCCTCGATCTAGGTACACATAACTGCTGCATTCAGAGATGTTTGTTCCATTGAGAGTGAATGGGGCCTCTGGAACTAGTTCATTTCTCATGAACATAGTTTTCTTCAGATTCAGCTGTAGACCTACCTTTCCACATTCTCGGTCAAAGTCAGCCAGCATTTGTGCCGCTTGGCTAATGTTTGGTGTTATTAGAACGATGTCATCAGCGAAGCGGAGGTGGTGTAGTTGCCGACCATCTATCTTAACTCCCATTCCTTCCCATTCTAATTGTCTCATGATGTTCTCGAGGGTGGCACTGAAGAGTTTTGGTGAGATGGTATCACCCTGTCGAACCCCTGTCGAAGGTCACATTAATAGAAAATAAATATAGACAAGAAAAATGTGAGGTGATGGAAAGACCGAAGCCTGGTACTCAGAGCACTCAGAGCATGGCAGATTTCAGAAACTGAATGACTTTGCAGGTTTATATTAGTTCTATCTCTTTTTGGTTGTCAATGCTTCATCTAATAGATCAAGCTAAGTCAAAATCAACTCTACTAGTCTTTATGCTACGACCTCTAGCTTGAAGATTCTCTCATCTTCTCTTCTGTCTTTCTCTGTAGTTTTGCTTACTTTCCCAACGTTTATTCACTTTTTTCTTTATTACCTTGGAACTGAAGTTCTTTCTATCCATGTACAAACATGTGCCTATATAAGTTTGTTGATTTAAGTCAGATATTCAAGTTTTGATGAAAGTTTAGCATAAATGAAAATGGAGACTCTTTTGAAAAGCAATTTATGATGCTGATGCCTGATTATCTTTCTAATTGTTTAACTGGTCTGATAAATTCTCGATTCTGAAAATGTGCTAATGTTCATGGGAGATGAAGCACACTGTGTGCTTGCGAAAAGTAGCAGTATGTTCAACTGAGATGAGAGGAAATATTTTGATGGATACCACCTTTCTCAACCTAATTACAGACATAACTAATTTTACTCATCAGCCTCACATAAATTCATTGCTATTTCTAACATTTTCCCAAATTTAAATTGAAAGTATTTTTTGACATTTATCTCTTCTCCATCACTTGTATCACTTGTCTTTCCATTGTTCAGTGACTTGCTTGAGTGGACGCCAGTAATATCTCCATTTGTCCCTATCTTGTGCTAGTATAGCCCAAGGGTCTCTGCTTGGTCCAGGAACATGAAGAGTCTCAAACCATTCCTTCAAGTCATGAATGAGGTCTATTCTAGTTACTATTTTTGGCATATCAAATATGACATGGATAGCTTGCCAGACTTTGCCATGAGGGCACTCTTAGTTTTTGCAATTGCTGATGTACCATGTGGCTGCAAAGTATCTGGCTTCTTCTGAGGCTCTGTTGGGGTGGCAGGCCAGGGCCTGAACCCATCATTCCTCCCGGATGCCTCATAATCAGACAAGCTGGGGGGAGAGCCGGTAGCAGCTCCATCTGTGTCTGTGAAATGGGCTTCTCCCTAGGGTGGGGTTCTGACAAGCTGGAGTCAAGATTGGCTTCTGTCTTGGGTGGAGCTCTGACGAGCTGTGGAATCCAGACATTTAAATGTTGCCATTATGGTGAGGGGAGGGAGTATAGCAATTCCCTCTGGCTTCTTCCGAGGCTCTATTGGAGTGGCAGGCCAGGGCCCAAACCCGTCATCCCTCCTGGACGCCTCATGATCAGATGAGCATGTGCTCAGCTGATCCCTCCTCCATATCATTCATTAATAGTTACTGTTAAAAAACAGTAAATCTTCGACTGGGAATGTGGAAAGATAGGTCTACAGCTGAATCTAAAAAAAAAACCTTGTTTATGAAGAATGAACTAGTTCCAGAGGCCCCATTCACTCTCAATGGAACAAACATCTCTGAATGCAGCAGTTATGTGTACCTAGGTTCAGAATCAACATGATGAACTACCTAAAACCTGAGCTGCGCAGGAGGAAGACAGCGGCATGAAATGCCTTCAAAGGCATCAAAGAAATAGCTAAAAGGACAAAGAACCTCTGGCTCGAGGCACATCTCTTTGACTCCACCATTCTCCCTGCATTAACATACGCCTCAGAGACCTGGGCCCTACGAAAGTAGGATGAGAATGCTATTCGGTTCTCCCAGAGAGGAATCGAAAGAGCTTTGCTTGGAATATCACGCCTCACTCAAGTGAGAGAAGGAATCTGGAGTTCTGACCTCCGTTGCTATTCCAGAATCAGGGACGCTGTCTCGCTTGCCAAGGCATCGAAAATCAGAGGGCTGGACATGTAATGCAATTTGGAGACAACCGCTGGACTAGAGCCATTACTGACTGGATCCCACGGATGTCAAAAGATCACGTGGCCGCCCACCTGCAAGATGGTCAGACTTCCTTGTAAAGACCCTGAAGGGAACAGTTTGAGGCTCTTCATATTCCTGAATCAACCAGATGCCATTGGGCTACATTGGCACATGATAGGGTCCAATATAAATGTTACTGATGTCCGCTCGAGCAAATCGATGAATAACAGGATTCAAGTGATCAAGTGATCAAGTTAAAAAACAAGAATGTTTTTTTGACTATTTATATCAATATTCTATAAATCATTATTGTAGTTACTAAATTTGAATGCCTACTGTGTGCTAGGAATTACTAAGTATTTATATACATTTTTACGAATTGTATAAATAATTATGAAATTGAAGTGCATTTTGTTTAAGCATTTACCTGGATCACTTACAACCACTTAATTCATATTTAGTCCTGCTATGATTTTCCAAAATATCATGTTGGCCTAAAGATCAGGTTTGAATTGCCAACCAATTTACTGGACTGATTCTTTTAAGAAATTACTATATGTGGAAATTAATTAAGTATTCAGTTATGTTGGTGATAAATTTCAGGACTGAGGATGACCAAAAATGCAGGGAAGGACAGAAAGATGAATTTGACAACTTAGGGACATGTGTAGTTGTATACTTATAATCGCTCAGACTTCCTACCACAATATCTGTCAGTCGTATATATTTACAAACTAGGTAGTACACAGGATTGGATCACTGTTACTTTGATTAGCCAAATTGTCAAAGATTTTCTACACATCCTGAGAATACATGAACAGATGTGAAACTAATAGCCGTTATGCAAAACAATAGTATAAATAATAACAAAAAGAAAGTATTGTGAGTTTAAATTTGATGTCTTAAATTTGTGATTCATCTTTGTTTATTTCTGATAAAAACTTTCAAGTGACTCTATTGGGTCTTGCAATGAAAAAGCTTGTCTATGAAGTTTCTTCCTCCTTCAAGATTATAAAATATTTCTCATAAGGGCGCATTCCCCTTATGAAGCAAACACCTACAAATGTGTAAAATTTAGCCTTACAGTAGAGCACTGTTTTGGGGAGGTATATAACCAAATTATGTAGCTTCAAGTAAGAGTCTTTGTAGTTTGACATTCTATATAAGTTTCTTCAGTTGATTTTGTACTTTTGAGTACTTTTTTAAAAAGCAGTTAGTAAAGCTGCTTTATTTTCTTAGCCCTAGTTATTATTTCTCTGATAAGCGTTAAAAAAATATATATCACAGAGGACATAAAGACTAGGCTTTAAGATACAAGTCCAGTAGTCATTTTTAAACCTGTCTATGCCTAGCTAACCATCTCCCGTGGGTACCAAAATTTTTCATTAGTATAGCGATGATTTTGTCTGGAGGTAGAAATTATAACTGTTACTTATAAAGGGTCAGCTGTATCCCTGTCACATCTTCTGACAGCTTAGAGAACAAATGAGGAGAGGAGGCTTCCAACTTTCTCCTGCCTTCCAGGGAACATATAGGATCTCATTTCCCCCTAGACTTTAGAGGGGGATTTACACCATCTGCTCTCTTGGTTCTCCAACCTCAGTTTCTAGAAATTCATTACTGGCTTTTCCTAGACCCAGGGTGCAGATGGCAGATTGTGGGAATTTTAAAGCTCCTGGACATCAGTCGAGCAGTTGAATTGGAACTTTACTTATTGTTCTCAAAACAAAAAGCAGCACTGTGACAAAGTCATGTCCATTGACATGGGGTGTGTGTGTGTGTGTGGGGGGGTGTATTGACATGAAAAACTGCTGCAGATGGAATAGGAAGACAGTCTGAACCCATCGTCTTCCATTATTTTCTTTTGTTCTTATACTTGATAGAATTAGATGGATAGCTTTTCACTAATTCAGACTTTATATTAACTCAAAAATCAAATTTTGTTGATTCAGATTGGATCAGTTTCAAATTGCTTTGAATTACATTCCTGTGAGTGCCTGTAGCACTTTTAAATGCTTTTAAATGCCTGTATCAAATTCTCTAATTTAATTGAAACAGCCAAGAATAAAATAGCTATGAATTGTCAGAGATAGTAGGTAGAATCATATCCGAGGTAGAATTATTATCAACTCTATGCATTGAATCTGGCCCAACAAAGAGTGTGGGGAAGAGAACGATACAATGAATCAATGTAGAAAAAGAAATACTATAAAATGATTATAATTTAAAAGTGATTTCTATATAATATTTTACAGATAAATTTTTATGTTGTTTAATAATTTTTCTTTAAATGTATTTTTTCATATTTGGAGTTAAATTTTTATTAAGCATGCCCAGTCCTATCCCATTGCGTCTTACACAAAGATCATTTTAAAATGCTGCCTATTGTTGAATATATGGTATAGACTGTATTTAGCTTAGCCAATTTAAATTTTACAAAAATACTATTGGAATTTATCTATTATAATTTTTTCCGTATGAATGTTGTCATTATTATTATTGTTCCTACTAGTAGTAGAGTCATAAATATAATATATATATATAAATAATTGTTAATCTTTGTGAAGACAAAGGGTAGCCAGGAACACTTCACTAACTTTTGTGTATCATATCAACAGCATGGTTTTTCAATATTTAATAATACATTTTCAAATGATGTCTCAAATTTGAAAACAGAAACATATTTTTAAAGTTATAATTTTATCTTCTATACTACCTTGTATATTATTTGTAATAATTGACTCTGATATATAGTGCTTGCATTAGTGTTGCATGTATTTGAATTAATGGAGTTTGTGGCATATTATTGTTATTGCATATTTCATTAATCTAAGAAAATTATTATTATAGACTAAAATATCCTGAAGATTGTGTTTTCTGGGCTTATATGCAGTAATCATACTAACAGTGCAATAAGTTATTTGATATATTTCCCTTCCGTTTCTAGCATAGCATGAGCTTACAGCAGGCTCTCAGGTCATAACCTGAGAGCTTACCTCTCAGGTCATAACTGTGCCCAAAAGTGCTTATATGGAATGATAATTAAATGGGATTCATTCCAGTTCTATGTGTTCACAATTTCTTTGCTTAAATATTTATTGAATAGGGGCCGGGCGATAGCCCAGTGGGTAGGGGCGTTTGCCTTGCATGTGGCCAGCCTGTGCCGGCCAGGTTCGATCCCCGGGCGTCCCACATGGTCCCGAGCACCGCCAGGAGTAATTCCTGAGTGCAGAGCCAGGAGTAACCCCTGAGCATTGCAGGGCGTGACCCAAAAAGCAAAAAAAAAAATATTTATTGAATAAAAAACTGTGATTAATCAATTTAAGAATCAGCACTGTATTCATTAATTTTAATAATTGAGTGCTAAAACATATAATGTGTCTTTTAAATTATTTTGCATGCTTCAAATAAATTAATCTTATAACATGTACAATAATATAATATGTGTAATGACTAAATCTTATGTAAAATATAATTCACCTTTGTTTTCTCTATGTATTTCAACAATTGGAGTCAAAATAAAAGTCTATTATTAGTATTCATGATTTTTTCTAAAAAGTCATCTGTTTCATGAGGTTTGTGGTATTCATTTAATGGAAGAATGTGGCAGCATGCTTCAAGAATTGTAAATGTTCCATTTTCAAGGTTTTTTATGTTGGTTTCACTAACTAGTATCAATTTCTAGCGTTTACCTTCTTCGGCTGGCCTTCATATACTTTGAATTTTGGAACTTATTAAAAAATTTAAACAACAGAAAAATTATATTTAAAACCAGCACAATGTTCTCTTTCTTTCTCAAAATCTGTTTTTTAAAGATTAATCTGTAGTGGGTCCTTAATTTTGAATGAATTACTTAGATTAACTAATACTTACTGAGAACAGTAACAATAATAGACTTTAACCCATAACCTGAATGAATGGTTTCAGACTCTTCATGTTCCTGGAGTGAGCAGAGGCCCTTTGGCTATACTAGCATGTGACAGGCACAAATGGAGACATTACTGGTCCCCGTTCAAGCAAATTGACGAACAATGGGAAGACAAGTGACAAGTGATTGAGGACAAATGTTTTCCTCCAGTGTTAGATCCAGTGATTTTGTGAGTATCTTCAAAACTTAACACATCTAGACATGCTTTTTTGTTTCCTGGACAGCTTGACTTAGAATGTTTTCAAGGTTTGAACATAACTATCTCCACTTAGAACATTTTCAAACTGATTTGAGTTTTCTAATTGTCTTCAAAGTTGACTATAGTCTTAAAGATTTCATAGAAAATATGCTTATGAATGTTTCATTTAGCTCAGGAGTAGTGCTAAGTTCTCCAATTGACAAAAGGGATTGGCCTTGCCCATCATTACTAGACTGTGTTTTACCAACTCCACCTTCCAGATTATTTGCTGGGTTTTGAGAGACCTTTCCTTTCACTACTCCCTGAACTTGTTTCAAATTCTTACTCAGTTCTTGTCACAGAGCCACTGGAGTCCCCAACAATACCGGGAAACAAGTTCCCTTCTACCTCCAAAGTCAGTGGGAAATGGATGAAAACTCAGCAAACTGGCACAGTTTTAAAAGGCTTTACTATCACAGGTTCTGATAAACAATCCAAGAGCAGGAAGAACCCCCCGGACTCTGGGTTCCCAACTGGGCCCCAGTCATGTGTAAGCCATGAAGGTTGCCACCATGTGTTGAAGCCCAACAGAGAATGGAGAGGCAGAAAGCCAAGGGTAGCCAAAATGGCAAAAGGCCACTTTTTTCTCCTAGCTTATTTTATAGACAGAAGCCTGCGAAAATCTTCCAGCCCAGCCCATCATGGACTGCGTTATCTAGAGATGAAGCCAGGCAATCGACCCTTTGAAGTGTAGATCTTCAGGGGGGCTTTTGAGCTCAAGTTTCACAAAAAGCCAGAGCTGATTCCATGAGGCAAAATCTCCCTAGAAGAGAGAGGAGGGCTGAATCTCTGAACCAGAAGGCAGTTCAGAATGTAACTTGTAGGAAATGACATTAATACCTTTTTATCATGAATATACAGCTAGCAGATCCCAGACACTGGATCCCATTAAGGTTCAAAATCCATCAGAATAATTCACTTTGGCATTACCTTTAGAATCAGAGACAAGTCAGTTTGTCCAAAGGTGCACTGGCATGTCTCTAAAGTAGGAGAATTGATTACATTATGGTTGATCCAATGTGGGCAAGTACTCTTAGAATATCTACATGTATGTCCCACGCGGGGACCCAAAGGGAACAGAATATTGATCTGGACCAAGCGAGATTCAAGATAAAAATATTTATGCCATATAAATTATTAAATCAGTCCAGTTCCACCCGAACTCTCATTGTGTGTGCTCTGGAGATTCCCCAAATTCAGGGACCAGCTCTTCACATAAGCTAATGTAGCTGGAGGCTAAGTTTCAGTAGGGCATGTCACCCAACAAGTTCTGAAGAATTTTTATATGTTGTCTTTCTCTACCATTTTTATAATTTTCTAGTATAATTATCCTCTTCCTCTCTCATTTCCTGGAGTATAGAATGATATCATATTTGACTCTGAGGTTTGTCACAGAATGGGCAGCTCTTCACTGTCTTAGGCGTAAAATTTGCAAAGTTTTCCAAGGAAATCTTAAGTTAAAATTTTCTGGAATACTTATGTGTTAAACAATCTCCTCTCACTTTTATACCCTTTCCTTTTAATTCTGCAGCGTTTTGTTTTAGGGAGAAAATGAGCAAAACAAAAGCGTACTCGTTTGGCAATATTTGACAGTTAACTTTAGATATAAGGTAGAATAAGGCTTAACTTCTGTAGCGGAACCTTTCTGGGATTTTTCGTGTGTGTGTGTGTGTGTGTGTGTGTGTGTGTGTGTGTGTGTGTGTGTGTGAGAGAGAGAGAGAGAGAGAGAGAGAGAATGTGTGTATTGTCAGGTTGGTATTGGTGTCTTTTTGTTACTGAATCAGAGTCAAATGAAAAATATTACTACTTTGATGCAAAGTACACTGGTCTGCACTAGTTATTTACATTGAAGAGATGTATTTAAAGCTGTAGTAGAACATATGATAAACATACAAAAATGTTCTTTAAAAGCACTTATTTTTAATTACTATATTTTTGTTCTTTGGGCTGCATGTAGTGGTGCTCAGGGCTTGCTCCTGGCTCTGCACTCAGGAATCACTTCTGGAGGTCTACAGAGAGAAGGGTGTGTGACATATAAGATACTTGAAATTGAACCCAGGTCAGTGACATGCAAGACAAGTGCCTTACCCACTGTACCATTGCTCTGGCCCGAACTCTTATTTAATTTTTTTTCTTTTTTTATTGAAGCACTGTGAGTTACAAAGTAAAAAGGTTTTCATAATACTGTTGTTAGAAAGATTCATACTTAACACACTCCCACCACCAGTGTGTTCCCACCACCAAAGATCCTTATTTCTCACCCACCTCCAACTCCCATGCCTGTTCCCTCAGTTGGCACTAATTATATCGACTGTTAAAGCACATACATGGCAATGTTATTGATAAATCCATTTCCCCCCCTCTGATTATGGGAGAACCTGGCCAAATTCTTTTTTTGGATTTACTTTCTGAGTTTCTAGAACGTGGGCCGGTTTTACTAGTTTGAGATATTGCGCCAGCCGCAAAGTGGCCTCAGGAAAAGCCAGATGGCAGCTGTGCCCCCTTTTGTTTGTAACTCTGCATCATGGCTGACAGCCCTGAGGCAGTTCGTGGGTGGGGTCCAAGAGGACTCTTAGAAGAGACAAAGGGAGGGAAATGGATTCCATCTCCATCTCCACAGAAGTCGATGACTTGAGCCACTGAGACCTGTATAACTGGGCTTGAAATAAGCTGCTCTGTTGCATGGGGCTCTGAGGCTCTGAGGAGCCAGACTTGAAATTGGCTTCTCTCTTCAGTGGGGCTCTGATGAGCTGTGGAGTCTGGACATTGAAAATGGCTGCGATTATTGTGAGCATGGTTCCTCTGGCTGCTTCCTAGGCCCTACTGGGGTGCTGGGCTGACACATTTTTTTTTTCCTATGGTGAAATGGAGAGAGAAAAAAAAATCTATCTTTGTTTTCTGTCACAAAGAGTTTTCATTCTTCCATTTAGAGTAAAAGAAAATGTTACTGTATTATTCATAAAAAATTCTTCGGAACTTTCTCATATATGTTTTATTCTCTAAATCCTGTGACATTCAAACACAGCAGAATACTGATGTTTTTTCAGGTTCAGTTAGTCCCAGTTTTCTCAATATTGTATCTGGTATTTAGGTATATTCAGCATAAGATGAATAGTTGAAGGAATGAGTGAACTCTGCCTCATCCTTGCAGCATTATATCATTAATTTCAATTAAAGGTTTATTTATTCTTTTTAATATTTAATGCCTGACTAGTCAAATTCAAAAGCACATACATTATGGGTGGAAAATGGATGAAAAAAGTAAGAAAATTATTATTGGTATTAAATGCAAGTTAATAGCAATATATGGGACTCTGCACATAGATCAAGTGGTCGATCATCTGTTTAGCAAGAGGAAGACTGTCCCTAAGCTTAAACCCTAACACACCTGGTGCCTCAGCACTAATTGGTGGCATTGGGAATCCCCCAAAAATCTTAACAATCAGAACCAGACTCACCCTTACCTGAAACAGCCACTATAAAAAACACTAGTTTCTTAGAATGTTTCCAAGATTTTGTGCAATATGACCCCTTTTTACTCCCTCTGCCCTTCTCTCTCAGAGATTACTGTGGATTTAAATATCCTCTGTTATTCAGGCATCTTCCTTTTTCTTTGAATCTCTATCTCCCCTACTCTATTCTTTTCTCTCCTTCATTGCTTTTCTCTATTGCCCTCTTTTTCTACATATTATTTATGTCTGCTCAAATGCCAGTTCTCTGGGAAAAATTTGGGTGGGATATTATTTTTATCAAAGTTTATTATTACGACTTCTTTAGATATATTTTTGCCATTCATCAGTTTTCTCAATCTGTAATTATTGGTGTAATCACTTGTAGTCTGTTTAAACAAAAATTTTCCATCATTCTCAAATTTTTCTTTCCATCAAGATTTCTGGATCCATAAGTATAAATTCTTTGTCTTTCAACTCACTGGTGTAAATTTATTAATTATTATTTATAATTATGACATCAAAGAGAAAAAATGATATCCAATAATTAAATTTTGAGAAAGAAGTCAGAAGAAACAAATTCTTCAGTTTTTTTGGTGACAGCATCGAGATATGCAAGGAGCCTGTATGTGGCAAAGACATATATCCATGTTTACAATGAGCTGCTCAGTTAGAAAAGTAAATATATTAGTAATTAAATAGGTTTGGGTTCCCTATTATTTTAAAATCTTAGGCATCTAATTCAAATGTTTTATGATTTATGTTTTTATATTTATACATTTACAAATAATTTGAAAAATTCTTTTTCCTACCACCTCATGCACATACCGTTCAAGCTGTGCTGTCCAGAGTGGTAGTCACTAATCACAGAGGCGAAGCACTTCACAGGTATTGGTCCCAGTTGAGATGGAGTATGTTTCAAATAAGTGATAGATTCATAAATGATATTTATTCTGTATATGGGTTAAATAAAATAGATTATTACAATTGCTTTTCACTCTCTACCTGTTTAAAGAGGATTCTAGAAACTGTAAATTGCTTCTGTGGTTTGCATTGTGTTTATATCAGAGTGTGAAAGCATAAAGACCAGAGGAGGCAGAAAATGTTATTAACTTGGAGTTTTATCCCTTCTCTTCTATAAAGAAGGGTTAAAAATCCAATCCATGTGAGTGGTTACAAAGATAACCATGGTGGTATAAAATCACATTCTTTTTTTCAGAATGGAGTAAGACTAGCTCTATGACTTAAGTATTTTTTTGGGCATCTATTAATGAAGACTGTTATCAGTAAAACATAAATATATAAGCACATTATTCAGCTTAAAACGGATGTGATTCATCTATATTATTAATTTAGAGACTTAATGGTTACCTGCTTATTTTTATTTGGTCTTAACATTTATTTACTTTATATTGCTGTGGTCAGTACTCATCAATACACTAGCTCGGCTCTTCACATGCTACCTGTCCGAATACAAGGAGCCCTCCCAATGGAAAACCAGCAGGACATTTCTACTGTTCAAGAAGGGAGACATTCACAACATTGGGAACTATCGCCCCATTTGCCTGTTGCCTATTATTTACAAGCTGTTCACTCTAGTCATCCTGAACAGGATTGGCAGAACACTAGATGAAGGACAACCATGCGAGCAAGCTGGCTTCGAAAAGGATTCAGCACAATCGACCATATCCACATGGTAACCAAGCTCATTGAGGTTTGTAGGGAGTACAAGATGCTGCTCTGTCTCAAGTTCATTGATTTAAAGAAAGCCTTTGATTCTGTGGAGACTGAAGCAGTCATAAAAGCCCCTAGCCAAGCAGGGAGTTCAAACCCAATACATCAAGATCCTTCGTGAGCTGTATTATGGATTCACCACCAGGATCTCACCATTCACAAGGAACTGATCATTGATGTCAAAAGAGGGGTTTGACAGGGTGATACAATTTCACCAAAACTTTTAAGTGCCACCCTCAAGCACATCATGTGCCAATTAAAATGGGAAGTAATGGGAGTGAAAATAGATGGTCGGCAACTATACCACCTCCGCTTTGCCGACGATATTGTTCTAATAACACCAAGCATTAGCCAAGCGGCACAAATGCTGGCTGACTTTGACCGAGAATGTGGAAAGATAGGTCTACAGCTGAATCTAAACCAAACAATGTTCATGAAAAATGAACTAGTTCAAGAGGCCCCATTCACTCTCAATGGAACAGACATCTCTGAATGTAGCAGTTACGTGTACCTAGGTCGAGAAGTCAACATGATGAACGACCTAAAACCTGAGCTGCGTAGGAGGAAGAGAGCAGTATGGAATGCCTTCAAAGACATCAAATAAATAGCTAAAAGGACAAAGAACCTCTGGCTCCGGGCACATCTCTTTAACTCCACTATTCTCCCTGCATTATCGTATGACTGAGAGACCTGGGCCCTATGAAAGCAGGATGAGAATGCTATGCGGGTCTCCCAGAGAGGAATCGAAAGAGCTATGCTTGGAATATCACACTTCACTCAAGTGAGAGAAGGAATCCAAGCTCCGACCTCTGTCTATATTCCAGAATCAGGGACGCTGTCTCGTTTGCCAAGGCATTGAAAAATCAGATGGGCTGGACATGTAATGCAATTTGGAGATGAATGCTGGACTAGCCGTTAACAACTGGATCCCACGGGATGTCAAAAGATCACGTGGCCGCCCACCTACAAGATGGTCAGACTTCCTTGTCAAGACCCTGAATGAACGGTTTGAGGCTCTTCATATTCCTGAATCAACAAGATGGCATTGAACTACATTGGCATGTGAGAGGGTCCAATGGAAATGTTACTGGCACCCGCTCGAGCAAATCGATGAATAAAGGGATTCAAGTGATCAAGTGATATTGCTGTGAAGTCAGTAGTGCTATGGATCCAAACACACTTTAGTGTAACTTGGGCCCAGTGTACAAAAAAACATGTGCTTTATTACTTGAGTCATAGTCCATCCCCAGATTTAAAAACAAAGAAAAAAATGCATTAAAACTGGCCTAGTTTTATTTACTTTTCAGTGTTTAATGATCACATGAAATTAACATCATGTTATATAATTTTATTTATCGTTTAAAAGCAAAAAATACTAGCTTATACATTTTTTTATTTTTATTGTTTTTATATGAATTTGAAGTCTAGTTTAACTTCATTAAGTTCTCTTGAATGTTTATCCATGTCCATATTTTCTAATTTTTTCTAACTTTTAATTTTCTGGGAAAAATAATCTTTTTAAATTCTGGTTTATGAGACGGGCAATAAGCAAATAATAGATAACTGTTGTCCATTTTGCCCCTTTGCCTCTAATTTTATGAGGACTTCCTAAGAAGTTATTACACTTAAGTGGTTTTACTGATGACTTTCTCTGGGTAGATACTTTTTTTATTTTATTTCATTTTATTTTGTTTGCTAACCATTTTCATCAAGTTACTTGGATTTCCAATACTCTTAATTATATTTTTCATGCACAAATCATTCTAACAGCACACATATCGCCAGAGTGTTTACTTTCTTTCACCAATATCCCAAGGTCCCTCCCTGTTACCCATCTCACATGTAAGCACAGTTCTATAGACAATCGCCAGTACTGATGACTGACTACTTGTTTTTCCTTACTGTGTTTCTTTATATTCCATATATGAGCTAGTTTGTTTTTCATTTAGTTTGGAGTTGGTGATACCTACACACATATAGATGAATAAATATAAACTTGTAATTCTACAAAATGGAAGACATGAAGTTTTATTCTGGTAAGAAAAATTAAAAGTATTTTAAGACTCCATATCTTTGTTTTTTTTTACATAGGTATTTTAAAGTTGTTTAAGCTTTTAAAAATTGATAAATGCATAATGATATGCCAATGCATTTAAAATTTATTTGAAATATATTAGGTTTCAGGGTTTACTAGTACCAGGAAAATGTTTCCCTGAGTAAGTAATATTTCTCTGTTGTTTCACTTCTCTGGGGACTCTTGATAAATCAGACTCAACCATTATTATTTTTTGTATATAAATGAAATTTTGTATTAATATCCCACTTGCATAGCAGAGCCTGGCAAGCTACCCATGTCGTATATGATATGCCAAGAACCAGTAACAATAATAGACCTCATTTCCATGACCTGAAGGAATGGTCTGAAGCTCTTCATGTTCCTGGAGCGAGCAGTTGCCCTTGGGCTACACTAGCATGTGACAGGATATATGGAGATGTTACTGGAGCCTGCTCTAGCAAATCGATGAACAACAGGAAGACAAGTGATACAAGTGGTATTATAAATATCCAAGTTAGTAAGCATAGAGTGGAGAATTAAGAAAATTTTAAGGAAGATGTAAATATGTCTAATAAAGTATGAGTATGTTTATCCAAAAAATGAATAAGAAAAGAAAATATTATAATGTTTTAGTATCTGCATTAATAGTAAAACATTATAATAAAAATCTCTATAAATATAAAAATAAAACCTAAATAACCATAAAACTTTCAATATGACTGAAACATTAATACAACATTGAAACAGTATAAAATCCCTTAGCAACCTAGGAATAAACAGGCATTTTTAATCTAGGAGAGGGCAACTATAAATGCCATGAACAAAAGCAATATGGTAAAATGCTGAGATGTTTGTTTTGTCATTTTAATACATCTTTTAAAACCAGTTTCAAGGCTTTTCCTTGAAACTTAATTCCCTAAGCTGTTGCCTATCCATTAAACTCTGTATTCCTTCAAATACGAATGATAATATAGCTGAGTACAGTATTGTTGGTGGGGTGTTCATTACATTGAGTCATAGAGTCTCATTTAATAGGTTTACTAAGAATCTTCTGGGCTTTACTTCATATTTAAGTTACTCTTTTGATTTTGCTTTCAGGATTCTGTCTTTTCTTTTGACTTTAGTGATTCCGGTTATAATGTGTCTTGGAAATGCTTTTCTATCGGTGTCTGTTTTCACCTGGACCTTTTTAGGCTTTTTGTATCAGTGTCTGTACTCCTCAACTCTGGGAAATTTCTGGTTATGATTTATTTAACTATTGTTTCTTCATTGAATTTATCTTATTATTTCCTTTGACCAAACCCCATTCTTCTCTAATGTGCTGCTCATTTATTTTCAGAATTTTCTACATCTTCTGTTGTTTTTTTTTTTTTTTTTTTTTTTTTAGTTTTCTTGTATCTTGTCTTGGAGCTCAACAGTCTTTTCCTCAACTGTTGTTATTCTGCTCCTGATTTAGCGTCTCAGAGCCTCTAATTGGTTTTTAAAATCACTTCTCATATTCTTCATTTCTACCATGTATGATTGTAGTTTTCTCATTATTTAGTGTAATCTTCACTTCTTGTACTTTGTTGACTCCCTGCACCGTTGTTTCATTGTGCTGATGAAACATCCCTCAACTTGATGCCACTAAAGTCATTCTCTGGAACTGTATTGAGCTAGTCTTTACTGGTAGAGCCTTCGTGTTGTTATTTTTACTCATTGCACTTGGTGGGTGTTTAAGAACATCTTTCTCACTGTGCTTGCAGTGCTCCTGATTGTACTTCTCTCCCTACCATGGGGGTGTATGAGGAATTGCTCAGAAGTGTTGCTCTTTTCCTTCTCTACTTTCTTCACCCAGTGAAGAGGAGTTATGAGTGTGAGCAATGTGGACTGAGTAGAACTGTCATCTGGCTGTGTATGCAGTCATGTGTTTCAGGAGATATGGAGAGAGGCAGGCCTGGTGTGACGACAGAGAAGGCTATGAACATTGCCTGGACCTGTTATTTTTTCAGTTTATTTCATAAAAAATAATTGAATACAAATTTATAGAATATGTACTTTAGTTTTGAACTATTAAAACATTGTTCGAAACAGCCAATTGTCTACAAAATTTATCTAATATCTTGCTTCATATTCTATGAAAATCAGTCCAGTCTAATGACTTAATTAAAACAAATTTTTATTGAATCACCATAAGAGAGACCATAGCAAGGCTGTTAATGATTGAGTTTCAGTTATACAGTGTTCCAACATCTATCCCTCCATCAGTGTATATTTTCCTCACCAATGACCCTAGTTTCCCTCCCACCATGCCTATCTTCCCCACCCCGACCTTCTTCTATGGAAGGCACTTTTCCTCTGTGTGTGTGTGTGTGTATCTCCTTTTTAGGCATTGTGTTTGCAATACAGATACTGAAAGACTACATGTACACCCCTTTAACTACTTTCAATACTCAGTCTAGCATAATCATTTCCAACTGTCATATCTTCTTGTCATACTATATCTTCTTCTATTGTCATACTATCCATTCTGTATCATACCTACCCACCTCACCCCTCCCCTGCAACACACAATTGTTGTAGAGTCCAACAGTCTAATGACTTGAAGATCATTATTTAAAGAATGATTTATTATTTTCCCTGTTATGTAATGAAAATAAGGTCAGATGAGGGAAGGACTAATTGAGGGGGGAGGGATAAGTGCCAAGAAGTAAAACTCGAGGGATGACTTCCAAGTTGTAAAAGCCAGTAAGTGGGATGGCACACATGCTTTGCATGCAGGACTCTTAGGTTTGGTCATCCCTGGCACTACATGGTCTCCCAAAGCACTAAGTTGGAACTGTCCCCCCCAGCACTGCCATATATGAACTGAAAAGAATCAAAAATGAATGCTACATTATTAAAAGTCTAGTGTTAGGCAGGACATTTCATAGATTTGGTAATGTTTAAATAAAGAAGTCCTGAACAAAACATTTCAAAGATACTTAGATGTTCAAGGTTTTATATGAAGTCAATTTTAAATGGGGTTTTGTTCTGCTCAAGCATTCCTCTTTTTATTCCCTTTCTATGGGAATTCTGCTGAATCCTAATACTGTTAGAGGAAGCCAACTGATGTGAATATATTTATGTCCTATGATTTCATTTCCTAGACACCTGATTGGCTAATAGCAAGGACCAAAAAATACTGGAATATGAATCACTAAAATGACTTTTAGGTACCAGAAATTAGAAGAGAGGAAAATTTATGCAAAAGAAAGAAATTGAGTCAAACACAAGATGGAGTGCACATCCATTGTACTTGTAATAGGGATAGAAGCTTCAAGAAAGTTTGTTCTCAGCTAATCTCCAGAGTCCAAAATAGTTTTGAATTTTTTTAACCTATAAGGAGGTTCCCTTCTTCATTTATTGATCTAGTTATTTATTTTGGAAGGGAAAGGATGATTGTCTCCATCACTTCGCCACATGGAACTAAAATAACTCATTCTATTCCCCAGAAAACCTGTAACACTGCAGAGATTATTCACTTATGGGACCCTACTAGTATATGGATGGTCACTTAAAATAGCTGTTTCATCTGGCGTGTCCCTCAATCACAGAAGGCACCTCTTTAATACAGCTATTTCAAAATGTAAATTTTACAATAAAATTTAAAAGAATAGTTCCATAGAAAAAATATTTCTAGAAAATATTTACTAATATAAATAAAATAAAAGTAAATAGATTATTTTTACTTTTTGCTTCTAAATTGCCTCACTAAATATACTTACTGGCTTTTATTATTTGAAACTTGTTTCTAAACAATGGAGTAAGTATCCACTCCTTGTTTATAGCCAACAGACCTTTTCTGAGTTAGGAGTGTGTGTGTTAACAGAACAAATACTCACATTTGGTCCATTTATTTTTTACAATGTTATCAACAATACAAAACATTAAATATATTTTTTATCAAATGTCAAAGAATGTGTGAAAAGAGAACCATAGGGAGTAAAGCATATTTTTTCTATGACTTTTAAAATCTTCTTTGAAAGTATCCAGGAAACCACTAAAGAGTATCCCCTTTTCTCCCCATCAATATACTAACATAGATCTTTACAAGTGTTAGAAGCAATATCTGAGAGTTCAATCAGGCCATTGAACATATTTATTCTTCCCAAATAAATGATACTGAAGATTTTTGACAACAAAAAGACCAGGTGCCCGTGAGATGTAGGTAATGTCATCAGAAAGGTGAAATGAACAAATAACTCTAAATAGATCAAAAGTTCTGTCTTGCTCTAATATAGCACCCCTAACTGTGCTTAAAGTGAAATGCAGGGTCATTTAAACATAATTGATGGAACCAAGTGGGAGAGAATTTTTTCAAAGAGATTTGGATTGATACTAGGCTTGGCTTGAAAGAGACATAAAGAACCAGTGTCACTGTAGATAGAAGTTAAGGGTATTCGGGCCTATTAGTGAGATAAAGCCTGACCCAATCATATAACCTCTAGTCTTTTTAAAATAAAAGGGTAAGTTTGGATATTACATGCTCGTAACTTTGAAGAATTAAATGCTCTTTTATAAAATATATATTTTAGGATTATGGTTCTCATAGAGTCATTTACAATATTCTACAATTTGGGATGACTTTTACCATGAGAGCAGCTTTTTTCATAGCTGAAATATCATTGAGTTGAGCTGTAATCTTAACACCTTTGTCATAGAAATTATTAAAAAAAAACTAAGCTTTAACAATAAATCCAACATCTTATCTGAGTTCAGATCACTTCCACTGATTCGTTGTAAAGAATAAAATCATGAGTTGCATGATAAAAATGACTATTTTCAGAGCTTGAAAACATGATAAACTAAATGTCATAGGGAAAACATGTTGCATGTTATAATAAAAATTATCTATGAACGTACCTTAACATACTATAATCATAGTATTTATATGTGAATATCTCTGTGTGAGTGTGTGTGTATTTTTTTTGGCATTTTGGGTCACACCCAGTGATGCTCAGTTGTTGTTCCTGGCTCTGCACGCAGCAATCACATATGGCAGTGATTGGAGGACCATATGGGATGCAGAGGGTTGAACCCAGGTTGACCATCTGCAAGGCAATGCCCTACCCACTGTATCATAGCTCTGGCCCTTGTTTGATAAACTGTCGTCACATCCCATGCCTCTGTATAGTCTGCCTCAAATGCACTCATGGATGTTAGACATAGAGAAGTGAGATCGAGAGAAATAGAAAGAGAGAAGTCTGGTGAGAGAGAGGAGTGTTAGGATTAAAATAAATCTTTTTTAGGATAGAACAAGAAAGTTAGGCCTATTATCATTTAATGTATAAATATTAAAGTTAGACACTCAGAAAACACAGTAAGTGAAAAACGAAGTATGATGACAAGTGACTGATTCAAACAAGTTTATAACTGACTAATCCTGATCCTTTCATACTTGGGTCACTTGGTGGCCTGAGGCATAAGTAATTTACTAGTCTTGCAAAACAAATATTTAGTTGTTTTGGGTGAAACAAAAATTTAGTTATTTTCACAAAAAATATCTACCATATTTTGGTTGGAAATATAGCACAGTGTGGAAGGTATTTGCTTTAGATACTATCAACCTGAGTTCAGTCCCTAGAACCACGTATGGTCCACTGAACCCTTCTTGAGCACAGAGTCAGGTAAGCCCTTATAATAGTTAATTGTGCAAAACCAACTATGTACCAAATTTCAACCAATTTTCTGAATGCAACTTCCAAGGTACTGATATATTAGAATGTAAATAGAAGCATGATTTATAGTGAAAATCGCAAACATGGTATATAAGAACCTACTTGTACAGTCCTGGAGCTCCAGTTTGGCTTTGGCCATAAACACCAACTTCTACCTCTTTTTATCAACATCAATGCAAAATCTTTCCATAGTTCTGCAACAGGTAATAATAGTTTTTCCTCTCTGCTTGCCTCCATAATATAATTTTACCACTCATATATTTCTTTTAGAATCATTTTCATCTTTATTAGATACTAACAAATTGAAATATGTTTTGCCCTTTTTTAAAACTAAGATCATCTTTATTTAAAAATACGTTTTTTGGGGGGCTGGAGAGATAGCACAGCAGGTAGGGCATTTACCTTGCATGCAGCCGACTCCGGATTTGATCCTGGCATCCTATATGGTCCCCAGAGCATCGCATGGAGAAATTCCTAAACAAAGAGCCAGCAATAACCCCTGAGCGTCACCAGCTCTGACCCAAAATGCAAAAAAAAAAAATATTTTTTAATCACCATGAGATAGACCATTACAAAGCTGTTCATGTTTGGGTTTTAATCATACATTGTTCTAACAACCATACTTCCACCAGTGTACTTTTCCCTACACCAATGTCCCAGTTGTCTTCCCAGGTCCCATGACCTCCCTCTATGGCAGGTACTTTTCTCTCTCTCTCTCTCTCTCTCTCTCTCTCTCTCTCTCTCTCTCTCCTTTTTGTGCATTGTGATTTGCAATACTGATATGTATATCCCTTTACCTTTATTTTCAACACTCAGTTCTAGTCTAACATTACTGTTTCCAACTATTACTATCAATCTGGTCCCTTCTCTATTTTACCTACCTTCTGCCCACCCCAATTGCCCCACCCACCCACACACACTTGTGGTCGATTCCAACCATTGACAAGTTCTTCTAGCCCTTGTTTTCCCTGGCCTTGAATATCAGTCTCATTTTTTAATATTCCACAAATGAATACAGTCATTCTATATTTGTCCTTCTCCTTCTGACTCATTTCAGTAAGGATGCCACTCTCCATGTCCATTAATTTACAGGTAGATTTCATGACTTCGTTTTCCCCTAACACCAGAATAGTATTCCATTGTGTAGCTGTACCATAGTTTCTTTAGCCAGTTGTCTGTTCTCAGGCAATCAGGCACTCTCAACAGTGCTGCAATGAACATAGAATTGCAGAGGGTTTTTTTTGCTGTGTGTTATTGGGCCCTCTGGGTATATTCCCAGAAATGATATTGCTGATCAGATTGGTGCTAAATTTATAGTTCTCTGAGAAATATCCATATTGTTTTCCAAAAAGGCTGGATCAGATATCATTTTCACCAGAAATGAATGAGTCCCTTTCTTTCCACATCCACACCAGAGCTCATTGTTCTTGTTGTTTTGGAATTTGCCAGTTTCTGTATTGTGAGATAATATCTCATTTTTGTTTAGATTTATGTCTACCTCATTGTTAGTGATGAAAAATATTTTCATATGACTAATGGCCATTTAAATTTCTTCTTTGAGGAAGTTTCTGTTCATTTCTTCTTCCCATTTTTTTATGGGGTTGGATTTTTTTTCTTGTAGAATTCTTGGATATTAACTCCTTGTCAGATAGATAATGGGTAATTATTCTTTCCCAATCTGTGGGTTGTCTTTGTTTCTTGGTCAGCATTTATTTTTAAGGTGCAGAAGCTTCTTAATTCATGTAGTCCCATTTGTTTGTCAGTCATCTGCACATAGTGATAGCTTGACCTCTTCTTTCCGATCTGGATGCTCTTAATAACTTTTTCTTGTCTACTTGCTGGCATCAATTTCCAGTACAGTATTGAATAGAAGTGGTGAGAGTGGGAAACCTTGTCTTATCCCCAATCTTAGGGGAAAGGATTTTAG
The DNA here is from genome assembly GCA_021461705.1 of Cryptotis parvus. Lineage (NCBI taxonomy): Eukaryota > Metazoa > Chordata > Mammalia > Eulipotyphla > Soricidae > Cryptotis > Cryptotis parvus. The sequence goes on from JAJIBD010026287.1 coordinate 37,590, forward strand.
TTTTTCCCCATTGAGAATAATACTCGCTGGGAACCCCATTTGTATATCTGTTATTTATGGGATTGGAAATTAGAAATGTGTGATTAAATATAACTGTAGCTTAGTGTGTAATAACCTTAAATATGCATGATTAAATGGTGATTCCTCTCTCTTTTTCCTCCACCTGAACTCCACTCTCAAATAATAAGAATATGTTAGTATAGATAATCTGAAAAGAATAAGGCAAGAGTAGGTGGATTATTACAGAAACTGCCCTTGTGAGGAAGGAGAATAAGAAAGGAGTCAGAAAAACCTGGAAAATCATTAAGATGTAATACAGACATAAAAGTGGGATTGAATAGAAGAGCCATGCCATCTAAGCAAAGTTTCTCAACGTCCAGTTAGCTGCAATGGATTCCTGTGTCTCCCCAGAATAGTTTTTTTTAGGATTTTTAGAGTACACTGTGATTGCATAAATCACTCTGTGGCTCCAGTATAGATTTGTTGAGTTTCAAAGTGCAAGAGCTAGAGTGAGCATCCTGCAGTTAAAGACCTGCAACACACATTTTGTTGATCACCCTAAGTGAATTAGCTACTTTCTTCACCAATAGATCATTAAATATGTGACTGCATCACAGTGTTGATGTCAATCACTTAAATGTTGTAATCCTTTATATTTCTGCTGCTACCACTACTATTACTACATGAAACTCTTAGTGGTTTCTACTTACTATTAGTGTTTACTACATGAAACTTACGATTAGTGGTTACTACTATGAAACTCAGAGTGGATGAAACTTTTTTACTGATGTGTCTCTTCTGTTAATTGCATGTAAGTTTGACACATTACACAAAGAACTGACATTTTCGTGAAATCAGAAATAGATTTGTATCTCCTTGTAAAAATCTAATACAAAGTTCTGAAAGGTTCTTGTTTTTAGCTCTGTGAGAGTTATACAACAAAAAACACAAGAAAACTGAATAAAAGGTTTTTTCCCCGTGAGTCTTTATAACCACACTCAGACTAATTCCTGGCTTTGCACTCAGTTGGTCTTGGGGATCAAATGAGTTAGGGATAGAAGTCAGGTTGGCCTTGTGCAAGGCAAGCATCATATTCACTGTACTCTCTCTCAGGTTCTTAAGTTGCCTATTGCTGAATAGGAAATTGTCAAGAAAATCAAACTCTAATAAGAGAAACAGGATTGTTCTTTGATGAAGCTGTAGTCAGTAGAGACAATCTCTGTCATGTTCTTTTTCTGCAGCCCACTCAGCATTGCCTGAAGAGGCAGGGAAGCCACACCATAAAGGAGAGTGCAGAAATTTGAATAACGCATTAGAAATATCATCTAACATTCCATTTTGGGGAGCAGGGGAACTCCCCAAGAGGTGTTTCAGGGAACCTGGGTTAGGAAGTAGGATTTTTGTTGATATTTGTTTCCAAGATATAGTTCAGTGCGTGAGAACAGAGACGTGGAGCTTTTCGTTGCAGTGGTGTATGGGCTGGTCAGGAGCAGTCTCAGCAGTCCTCAGGGGGACTACAATGATGGGGATAGAACTCAGCCTCTAGCGCTTGAAAGATGTACTTCAACCCTTTGGTTTATCTCCCGGACTTCAAAGTTTCATTTTGTTTTTTTTTTAGCTTTAGCTTTGTTGAGAAATTGACATGTCTTTCTTATATTTAATGCTAGCATCAACATTTTAATATATTGTTTCACAGCACATGGATATGATACTTTTCCAGATCTTTTATCGTTGAACACTAATACAAGTTAGGAAGATTTGAGAGCAAAAAGAGAAAGCTTCGATATCCATAGGACAATAATGCCCTTTCTTTTCTGTTTTACTTTAACTGGAGGTGAGAAAACAGAGACATAATGGGAGACATAATGTATCTGCTATGTAAATTGTCTACCTTGATGCCAAATATAGAAGTTTGGCATTGACCATGGGAGCTTTTCAGGACTTAGAAATAATTTGAATCATATTTTAGGTACTAGCCTTTTCATGTCAGGACGGTTACAGTCAAGTTATTACATGAGGGTTACCACTCGGTGCTCATATCCTACTACTTTCTTTGGTGTTTTGGTCATTTCTCAAGGAGGCATACAAATGGACCCCACTTAGCCCATTGTTGTTCAGTACAACAATGTCAGTACACCGAACCCGGTATATCTTGGAGGAAATGCACAAAGACTTTGCAATTAAAACATTTTTATTTATTGATAGTTATTTATTTTAAGGCTTTTTGATCACACCAAGCATTTCTCAGTAATTGTTCCTAAAGGGGCTCTGGGGACCAAATAGATTGCCAGGATCAAACCCGGGCTGGCTATGCGCAAAGCGAATGTCCTACACTCTGTACTATTGCTACGGCAGCAAGGCGTTTTTATTTTTAAATGAGTTGTTTATTGGGTCAGACACATCTGGTACTGCACAGGGGCCACGCAGGACAGTACTTGATTCAAACCAGGGTCACAACTGCAGCTACATGCTAGAAAAGTGCTTTAACCTTTGTATTACCCATATGGTCCCAGATTGGCATTGTATTAAAACTTAACCTGAAATCTATGTCTAACCAGCTGTGTTATCTCGGCTTCTCATTTTCATCCGAACCCCCACCTCAAACAACTTAATGGCAAGGATGGTAAAACTTAGTACTGGTAAAATTCCCAGTACACAACATCTGCTAAATAAATAAATGACAGATAGTAAAATATAGAAAATCACGATCACGATCTTCCCATTGATCATCTATTTGCTAGAGCGGGCACCAGTAATATCTCCATATGTCCTGTCTCATGCCAGTAGAGCCAGGGGCATCGCTTGCTACAGGAATATAAAGAGCCTCAAACCATTATATTAGGTCATGGGAATGACCTAATATAATTGTTACTAGAATTTGGCATATCAAATACAACACGAGAAGCTTGCCAGGCTTGCCGAGCGGGAGGCAAACTCTTTTAAACACCTCCAAATAAAGCAAATACAGTCTTATTATTTTTAAATATTTTCTCTTAATTACAACTTCATTCTTTAAGAATCAGAAAATGTAGGTTGCCCATTTCCAGTGAATCTTTTTGAGTGCAAAGGACTTTGCAGCAGAATGTTAATTAAGAATAAAATGTCCTAGGCTTATATCTCAGTTGTGTTGCTTGAGCGAGATCACTTAGCTTTTTGTGATTTCTGTCCCACAGCTGCAGAATGCAGATCATGGTCACAGCGCCTGTTCAGTGCCTGTCCAAGGGTAAATGCTCAATAAACTGTGGGTATTGGTTCCACATTGTTAAACACATGCAATGGCCACTATTCGATGCCTGTCATGGTTGATTGCTATTTGTGTTTATTCTTAAGGATACTTTCTCAGTAAAGTGGTTCTAGGCAAGTTGCTCAGTATTTACAAGGTTATTTATATACTCAGAACAAATAAAATCACCATGTTTTCTTTTTTGTCCTTTTTTCTATTTCTCCAACCGCTCCTACTTCCCTGACATTCCCTCACCTCATAAAAATGACCTATATCAGCTACTTTGAGACCGCTACACTTTCAGAATCATGTTTGCTTTTACTCTCAATTACAGTGTGTGGAAACACTAGGGAAATGAAAGCCCACACATTGATCAACATGTAATGGAGCAACCAAGTTTTCAGATTCAGTCACCCTGGTATCCCATAATGGAGTCCATTAGCCTTAGCCTCAGCGCTCACGCTTGCAGATGGGGAATGGAATGCATCATCTACTCTTTTCTTGTGAGAGAAAGGCCACTTGCTTGAAGTAAGCATCCTCTTGGTTTCATAAATATGGTGTTCCTTTTAGTTTATTGAATAGTCATTTTTGTATTTTTTAAATTTTCTTGCTTTAATTTTAGTTAATTATCGCAGAACATTTCAGGGGTATGTTGTAGAATATTCCAAGGGTATAGACACCTGTATATGTGTCTGGGGGTCACCACACCCATGATTAATGTTCCAGTAAAATCCCAACCCCCAACCCACCAGATCCTTCAGTAAGACAATGAAGTCTTCACATCTAGGAATCATTTGCTCTGGTGTTTGGCCAGCTAGTTCAGTTATTCCACATGTGCGTGAAACTGACAATTGTCTTTCGCCTCCCCTACTTATTTCTTCAAGCCAAATCATCACAACTACATCCACTTTGTCTTCAAAGGAACAAATAAACTTTATTTAATAAACAAGTGCTATTCTATAGAATAATACCACAGGTAGTCATGGGCACTTATTTCAAGTTTTATCTGTTGTGTATAATGCCGATAGGAATGTAGCGGTGCAAATATCTAAATATTCTTATACTTTATTTTCCCTTAATACTTGATTTATTCTGTAGATTTACATTTTGAAACAGATGGATAAAACTTGGAGGAAATATCAAATCAGACCAGAGAATTTCAAAGAAGAGCATGTGTTTTGAATTTTTTCAGCAGATATTATTCGATAAATTGTTGCTCATTTACATAAACCACAAGTCTTCGTGATCTTTGAAGATCATAAAGATTCTGACTTTTGTATCATTAGCATGCAGGTTTGGTGAAAATATTAATTGGAACAATGATGACTATTTAAAAATATTTTCTAAAATTAATTTGTATTATGGACCCTGGAGATTGGAACCAGCTCTAAACATTTTATGACTTAAACCTACAATGATAATAACCCTGAGTGACACAGATGTTAAAGAATATAATGATGCTTTCCAACTTCTAGTAGTTCAATCTATTTAGAATTTTATCTTGTTTCTCTCCTCATCCATCTGTCCAGAAATATAAAGAAATTAATATGAGTAATATGTAAGGTGAGAATTTACTACAGTTCATTACACCCAGAATATCGTGTCTGTTCAGAATATATTCTGTAACTCTACTGAACAACAAAATACTATCACCTGGAATTCCCTTAAGGTTTTGAAAAGTCATAGCAGAGTAGCACTCTGTGCTGACTCATTTTTAACTTGATTAGTGCAGAATTAAAAAAAAAAACTACAGATGTGTTACATAGGAAAATTCCATGTGTAATATAATTTCCAATTCATGTTTTATGCATCCTCACACGATCAGTGAGTAAATGTATGAAGTTTGTATTCCTATTATATCCTCAGTGGTAGTTGGAAAGTGATGCAACGTCCCTCAAAGGAGAGATTCATATTTATTTTTTCTTATCACCTTAAGATGCAGCAGCTTTCACTGATAGTTTGAAGTTGTGAAAGTGGTGTGCTTAGGGGCTGGAGTGACAGTACAGTGGGGAAGGCACTTGCCTTGCATCAGCTGACGCGGTTCAATCCCCAGCATCCCATATGGTCGCCTGAGCACTACCAGGAGTAATTCCTGAGTAGAGAGCCGGAGTAACCTTTGAGATCACTTGGTGTGACCCAAAAAGGAAATGTTGCGCTTATTAAGCTTGTTTCTGGACAACCATTATCAACGAAGATTAAGCCTGTGCTCTCACAGGCTTTCATTGTTCCTTTGCCCTCTCTGCCATCTTGCCCCAATGGCATCTCTTAGTGCTGTCTCTGCTTGAACCTTGGCTGATCTGGGAAAGGTAGATCAGAGTGAAGGCAGCTGTTGGTTTCTCTTGCTCCTTCCCGTCATGCATCCTTGAATCTTCTGCTGTCCCAGACCAGGTTTATAGTTGCAGTGATGTGGTCCCGTTTTATGTGGCTCTCTCAGTCTAGTTTGTGGAATTGTTCTCCCCTGCCTCTTGGCCTGGTGAAGTAATAGGGTATCACCCTCTTTCTACTGCTTGTTGCCACATTGTGTCACTCTAGCTTCTGGTGTTCCTATGTTTTGCCCACAGCTTTACTGAACACTCTTTAAATTACCATATTAGAACGTGTGATGTCTCTACAACATACTTAAATTTGCATACATTTCACCTTATACTTTATAAGGTAATTCATTATAAATATTCTCAGCAAAACCTAAAGATAAAAACTATTTTCCTTGTTGGATGGTCACCCATGTGGTGGTATAGGGGAAGCAAAACACCTTTGTGTTAGGGTCATATTTTAAAATAAAGTTGTTTTGTAAAACACATTCCAGGTCCTGTGTGGGCGTTAACACTTAAAAACACTGAGGACATATACTTTTAAACATTTATTTAAAAGAATGTTATATTTTTGTTTCTTCTGTGCCACATCTGATAGTTCTCAGGGCTCACACCTGGTTCTGTGTGCAGGGGTTGCTGCTAGCAGTGCTCAGGAGACCGGATGTAGGTCTGGCAACAAAACCCAGATTGGCCACATGTAAGTCAAGTACTGTACCTGCTATACTGTCTCTCTGGGCCCTGAAAGTATGTTTCAGAAGTCATAAAGTTCAATAATTACCGTACATAAATTTACTTAGTACTATTCACTTATTCAAACTTCCAGACGTGACCTTGATATTTTCCCCCTGCCTTAACTCTGATCCATCTTTCCAGGATCAGCCGAGATTCCCTTTAGAAAAATTCATGCCATATGTTTCTCTCTCTCTTTCTCTTTCTTTCTGTCTCTCTTTCTCTCTCTCTCTTCTCTCTCTCTCTCTCTCCCGGTTGTTCTGATACAAAAGAAACCTCCTCTACCCGCCACTTTTTCCTTCCTTTATTCTGGGGTCACCCCAATAGTGCTGAGTGCTTATTCCTGGCTTTGTGCTCAGAGACCACTCCTGGAAGGTACATGGAATCTTATGTGGTGTTAGGGGGTGAACCCAGGAAGCTTGTGCAGGTCAAGGGTCATCCTTGCTATACTGTCTCACTGGCCTTCCACCACCTTTTTTTTAAATTTCTAACTAACAACTTCTGTATTTTGTCATTTAGAGACCATTGTTATCGACCATATCCACACAGTAACCAAGCTCATTGAGGTTTGTAGGGAGTACAAGATGCCACTCTGTCTCACGTTCATTGATTTACAGAAAGCCTTTGATTCTGTGGAGACTGAAGCAGTCATCGAAGCCCTAGTCAAACAGGGTGTTCAAACCCAATACATCAAGATCCTTCGTGAGCTGTATTACGGATTCACCACCAGGACCTCACCATTCTACAAAGAAGTGATCATTGATGTCAAAAGAGGGGTTCGACAGGGTGATACCATCTCACCAAAACTCTTCAGTGCCACCCTCGAGAACATCATGAGACAATTAGAATGGGAAGGAATGGGAGTGAAGATAGATGGTCGGCAACTACACCACCTCCACTTCGCTGATGACATTGTTCTAATAACACCAAACATTAGCCAAGTGGCACAAATGCTGGCTGACTTTGACCGAGAATGTGGAAAGGTAGGTCTACAGCTGAATCTGAAGAAAACTATGTTCATGAGAAATGAACTAGTTCCAGAGGCCCCATTCACTCTCAATGGAACAAACATCTCTGAATGCAGCAGTTATGTGTACCTAGGTCGAGGAGTCAGCATGATGAACGACCTAAAACCTGAGCTGCGCAGGAGGAAGAGAGCGGCATGGAATGCCTTCAAAGGCATCGAAGAAATAGCTAAAAAGGACAAAGAACCTCCGGCTCTGGGCACATCTCTTTGACTCCACCGTTCTCCCTGCATTAAGATACACCTCAGAGACCTGGGCCCTACGAAAGCAGGATGAGAATGCTATTTGGGTCTCCCAGAGAGGCATCGAAAGAGCTATGCTTGGAATATCACGTCTCACTCAAGTGAGAGAAGGAATCTGGAGTTCTGACCTCCGTTACTATTCCAGAATCAGGGATGCTGTCTCGTTTGCCAAGGCATGGAAAATCAGATGGGCTGGACATGTAATGCGATTTGGAGACAACCACTGGACTAGAGCCATTACCGACTGGATCCCACGGGACGTCAAAAGATCACGTGGCCGCCACCTACAAGATGGTCAGACTTCCTTGTTAAGACCCTGAAGGAACGGTTTGAGGCTCTTCATATTCCTGAATCAACCAGATGCCATTGGGCTACATTGGCACGTGATAGGGTCCAATGGAAATGTTACTGGTGCCCGCTCGAGCAAATCGATGAATAACGGGATTCAAGTGATCAAGTGATCAAGTGAAGAGACCATTGTTATGACCATGCCTAATTGTTTATATGGTGGTGTATATTATCATCACTGTATCACTGTCTTCCCTGTTCATCATCGATTTGCTTGAGCGCCGCACCAGTAACATCTCCATATGACCTGTCTCATGCTAGTAGAGCCCAAGGGCACCTTCTTGCTCCATGAACATAAAGAGCCTCAAACCAATCCGCAAAGTCATGGGAATGAGGTCTATAATTGTTACTGGTATCTGGCATTTCAAATACGACATGGCTAGCTTGCCAGGCTCTGCCGTGCAGGTAGCATAACTCTTGTAGGCATCTCTAAATCCAGCATTTATTGATGAACTTTGCGGCTGCAAGTGGCTGCGTGATCCGGACTGCGATAGGCTGGTCTGCTGATGGAGTTCTGACGAGGAGGAAGTCCGGATGTGGATAATGGAGGCCCCTCATGGAGTGGGGGTTGTCTGGCTTGTTGTGAGGCTCTGCTGGGGTGGCGGGCCAGGGCTAGAACCTGCCATCCCTCTCGGGGCGCCTCTTGAGCGGCTGGCTGGGCACAGGGAGAGCCAGTAGCAGCTCTGCCCATGTCTGTCTCTCTGGATCAGCATACCTAGGCCGGATTAAAAAGACTGCTGCAGGGTGGATTTCAATGAGCCGGGCTGTGATAGGCTGGTCTGCTGATGGAGTTCTGATGAGGGGAAGTCCAGATGTGGAAAATGGAGGCCCTCTTGGAGTCGGGGGTTGTCTGGCTTGTTGTGAGGCTCTGCTGGGGTGGCGGGCCAGGGCTGGAACCTGCCATCCCTCCTGGGCGCCTCAGGAGCGGCTGAGTGGGCACAGGGAGAGCCAGTAGCAGCTCTGCCCATGTCTGTCATGTATATTATCATATACACTAAATAATAGAATTGATACCTTTTGAAAAATTCAGATAAGTATATTTAAAAGGGAATGCATTGAGAACAGGAAAATAAAATCAAAGAAATCTTTTCCAACAGTAAATACTTGCTGATATTTTAGGACATAATTTTTCAGATTTTCAAGCCCTTATCTTGTAATTTTAGGAAGTAGAACCATTTTTCCAAAGGATAATGTATTAGTTATAGCAAAGGTCACCTATTTGGATAGACATCACTAATCCTAACATTCAGGATTATGTTTTATATTCCTGTTGACAGGCTTAGGGAATATTACATATTATTAATATGGCTGACTAATTCTTAATTAGGGAACTCATTAACAGCTCCACTACTGTAGAGTTTGATGGATTTGCAGCCAATCTTGAAAAAGGTCAAAATAAATGACCTCTGGCCCAAGACTTCCCCATCTGTCCATCATTTCATATGTTATGAAATGTTTTTTTCCTGGAAATTATAATCATTCTAGTTCTTCTTGAGGGCCTGAATATCCATTTGTCATAAAATGATTGTCTCTAATTACACATCGATAATATAAAGACATTGTTGTCTTTTTAGTTAAGAGGAACATCCATTTTTATATATCCTGTATGATTTAATCATTCATTAAATTGGGACTTACTGGTTAGAGGTAACTATGGATACATTTAGTTATGAGATACACATGTCAGTTCATAATGTTAAAATAAATAAAATGAAATTTATATGTTGACTATGTGCATTGCAACTGAAAAACGGTACAACACAACATTCACCATTCTAAAGGGAATATTTTACATTAGCAAAGATACAATATTAAACAACACTATAATTAAACGTCATTCTTAAAAGTCAGAGGAAATGAGTCAGGAAGATAGCATAGCAAGTAGGGACACACACCTAGAATATATGAGACTCTGGTTCAATCCCAGGCACTTTCTGGTCCCCTGAGCACCTCCAGATATATTCACTGTGGACCCTGAGCACTGTTGGGGTGTTCAGGTGGCTTTGGCACCACAGAGCTAAGCAATTTTTCATTTTTGGATGAACTAGTGCAGCACTTGTCCTGGTTGAATGTGTTACTTGGGGCGCTTGTTCCAGATATCTTGAAGCACTCTGTAGAAACAGACTCCTCCCTCTAGCAACACCCAAATAATCAGAACAAAATATGTTGCTCTGTGTGACATCTGAACCACGAGTCAAAAATAATTTTAATTTTAAAATCTAACACCTGACGCACATATACATAAAATGTGAGTAGTAGCTGCTAAGCTTTATTATATCAAAGTATATAAAATGAAGTTCTTTAACCATTTTGTTTTCCACTTTTGTTCAGTGAGCATATTTAGATAATTCAAAGAGAGCATAAAGTTCATTGTGGGAAATTTTGGAGGACTATTTCCTTCTAACTGCCCTGGAAATATTTCAGTGGTTATAACGGGATAAAATGTAGGAATCAATATTGTTTTATCATATTCCAATATTTCTGTGGATATGATCCAAAAGAAAAAACCATATGGAAAACAGCAATGGAAAATGAACAATTATAAAAGCTGTAATGTTGGGGTGGGACAGCTAGTCCACTGAGCAAGGTGTTTGCACTGCATGAGACTGTCATGGAACTGTCACCCACTTGGTACTCTGAGTCTCCCAGGAATAATTTTCAACATTGCCCCCCCCCCCCCTTAGGATAGCCTAAGCAATGAAAAATAAAAATGACAAAAATAGAAAAGAATAAAAAAGCAACGAAGTCATCAGTCTCTTTTCCATTTACTCAATTTTAAAAATATGAAATTTCAATATGAGAATATTAGTTGCATTATCAATGCTACTGTCCCATATTCTTTATTTTGGGGAATAAAGATTTCCTGCTTGTTGAACTTTTCCATGCAAACTCCTATCTTTCCATTTATTCCTTATATATTGAACCCCATGGGGCTAGATGCCTAGGAATGGGCACAAAGGAAATAAAGGTAAATGTTTAGTTGCTCTATGGAGTTTATCTGGCAGAGGAAAGACTTTCAATAAAAGCTTATAATAAAAGGTGTTGTATTTTCACATGGAAAAGGAAAAGGTGCTATGGAGAGCATTAAGGAAATCACAAGAATTTTACAGGACTCAGAACAGCTTTACTTAAACAACGTGATGTTTATACGCAAATATTGAGCTGAAGCAATAATAATACAGCAGATCGGGCCTTGCATTACATATGGCTGACCTGGGCTCACTCCCTGGCACCCCCATATGGTTTCCCAAGCACTACCAGGAGTGATCCCTGAGGTGGATCCTGCAGTAAGTGCTGAGCACAGCTGTGTGTGGTCCAAAAGACCAAATCAATAAATAAACTCTAATGTAATATAGTTTATTTAGTCAATAGGATTAGTTAAACTCTAAACTTCCAATAAAGAGAATTAAAATCTTCTATATTCTGTCCATAAGTAAATCAAAGATCAAGCAGACCAGATATAAACCTTTCATTTATTTAAATTTACTCAAGAATATCTCTTCTTGTTTATCTCCTATTTTTAGCTTGCTGTCCTTGTTACTAAATTTGTCTAGATTCAGAGGGAAACTTATTTAAAAATATATTATAGTTCTGGTAACTTGATTCCAGTACTGCTAGTTGATTGTGTCGATATGCAAAAGATACTGCACGCAACTGCCGCCAGCACCTATCAACCTCCACCAATGTCCTCCACGACATCTAGTTCCCCTCTTCATTTCCCCATCCTTCCTCTCAATTGCTTGGTAATTTTGAGTTCTGTGATCCAAGGCCAAGGGATTGGCATTATATTATACTGTCTTTTTTCCTGTTTTTGTCCCCTCTATACCACAGTTTTGATATTTGTTAAAGTAAAAAATATAGTGCACTTTGTGAATATATTTAATTCACAAAGCTTATATTTGTGTAAGACACTGCCCAGAATATAAATAGAAGTGTTTACATTTGGCACATTTTAGAGGCTTTTTGACAGGGAGGCCACACCCAGCAGTGTTGAGGGGTTACTCCTTACTCTGTAGTCAGGAATTACTCTTGGCAGTGCTTGGAGGATCATATGGGATCTGGGGGAATCTAACCTTCATTGGCTGTTAGAAAGGCAAAAAACCTTACTCGCTATACTATTGCTCTGGCCACAAAATTGTTACTGTTTTACCTGAAATAATATTGAAAATGAAAATAGAAATAAACAGAGAAGAACTTGATGTGCTTTGGTAAGCTAAAATTAATAAAACAGTGATAATCAGAGGTCTGAACTATTCAGCAGTTGGATGCACGATCTGGTAAATGAACTGAAAATCTGTGACTATGGTAGTTATACAAAGGAGTATGTTTTAGAAATTAACTACAATGGGAAAATGATGAGGAAATTTCCCTGATGGTATGTTTCAAATACTGAGTTTTCTCTCCAGTTCTTTGGGAACCATTCACTAGACAGTGAAGAGAGAAGAAATGGAGACCATTGCTAATCAGATATAATAAGGGAGGATGCCAGAAATAAAGGACGTACAGTGACCAAGGATTAACAAGTTCCAGAAATCACGAGTTTGTGTGAGGAAAAAAAGCCAAGGAAAAACAGCAAATTGAAAAGAAGGTTGTCTTTTATCCCTGATGCCTACAGTGTAGGATATGATCCCAAATTATTCAACCTATGTTCAGTTTATCTCTGCAAAGAGTGAAAACAAGTCTTTTCACCAGGCTTATGCCTCATAACTGTTTAGCTGCCTTGGGTGTATTTGGACAGTAATGATATGAGAGCAGACATTTGGAAAATACCCTTTCAACAATCCAGCAGATTTCAGTTATTAAGATGCCACACTCATTGCCCTGAATTGACTGACATTTTATGTCTATAACTTGAGCTAATCTAGACACTGACTCTGATCAGCCATCACACTGGATGTTCAGCCAATGCAGACACTGCCAGCATTTAAATTAAGTGAATCATTTCAGAGCCATGGTCAAAATTATCCTATCCATTCTTAGGAGCTTATTTAAAATGTCATTTTCTCTCGGAAACTTTCTCATACCAAGTCCGCACACTCCATTCTTTTCTGTAGTCTTTTCGTATGATTTTTTGATGGGGTTGAATTTAATTAAACACCATCAAATCACTAATAAGTAATTTGTTCAAAGTTTTATTTTCTTGGGCACTGCAAGTTAAAGAAACATTTTGATGCAAATCAGGTCTGTTCCCATCACTAAGTTTTAGGATTCTGTTTGTTTGTTTTGGCCACACCTATATATGTACTCAGGGTGAATCCCTAACTCTGTGCTCATGATCACTTCTGGTAGTACATGGGCATTTTCACTTGTGTAACTTGTCTTCCCATTGATCATTAATTTGCTCAAGGAGGCACCACTAACATCTCCATATGTCCTGTCTCATGCTAGTAGAGCCCAAGGGCAACTGCTTGCTCCAGGAACATAAAGAGTCTCAAACCATCCCATCAGGTCATGGGAATGAGGTCTATAATTATTACTGGTAATGGCATATTAAATACGACATGGGTAGCTCGCCAGGTTTTGCTGTGTGGGTGGAATACTCTTGTAGTCACCTATAATCTCAAGCATTCATTGAGGAACCACGTGGCCGCAAAGCGGCCGCACAAGTCAAACTGTTATCGGAGCTTCTGCTGGGTGGAGCTCTGATGAGAAGGGAGTCTGGATGTGGAAAATGGCTGCCCTCATGGTATGGGGGCTCCTCTGGCTTCTTGCAAGGCTCTGCTGGGGTGGCGGGCTAGGGCTAGAACCCGCCATCCCTCCCTCAGCACCTAGTGAACAGCTGGACACAGGGAGAGCCGGTAGCAGCTCTGCCCCATGTCTGTGAATCTCTGGATCAGCATACTTGGCTGGGCTAGAAAAAGATTGCTGCAGAGTGGGTCCTGGGGAGCCAGGCTGTGATTGGCTCTTCTGCTGGGTCGAGTTCTGAAGAGAGGGGAGTCTGGTGTGGAAAATGGTGACCCTCATGGTGTGAGGGTTCCTTTGGCTTCTTGCAAGGTTCTGTGACATTATATGTGGTTCCAACTATATTGGTTCAGCCTCATGTAAGGCAAACAAAACAATTTACCTGCTTGTTGGGATACAGTGCTGGGCACCCTGACAGAGTCCAGGAGCAGAGTTTATGGACCCCTTCTGCCCCAGGGGATCGGTGATCAGTGGATGGAGAAAGAAGTAGATGGAGAAAGAAGTGGATGGAAAATTCAGCAAGGTTTCAGAAAACCTTACTCACACTTGTTCTGGTTATACATCAGCAATAAGTAAACCCCCAGACTTAGGGTTCCCGGTTGGGCCCTAGGTTTAGAATCCTTGGCCAAGATGGCCATCATCATGTGTTAAGGCCCAGCAGGGAGGAGAACAGAGAGGAGAGGGGAAAAGGGCAAAAGGGAAAAGGGGCAAAAGAGCAAAAGAGAGAGAAACAAGGCAGGCTACAATTTTATATCTCTATAACACAGATTGCCCACTCCACTGGGAAGCAGTTGGGGTCAAATCCCCTGAGAAAACTTCTCCCAGGACCTCACCTAAGTCCTTTATGATGTTAATGCTGCCCAGCCAAGATCTGCCTTGGAAGCACCCCTCAGGGTAGAGTGGGGGGATGGGCATGTACCTGTACCAATGTATATTTTACAGCTAGGTATATATTTCTCCAAGCCTTCACAAGATTCTCCCCCTTTATTTCATAGTTGTTTTGTATTAACCTTGCTTGGTGGCAAACAGCATTTCTCTATGGTCTAATTACTTAGAGATCCAATGTGGCTAGCTGAACATAATGGTAAGACCTAGCTAGTCCTACGAAGATTATGGCAGCATAATAGAAAATATGCCAGCCAGTATAGAATACATGGTAAGATAAACTCCCACTTTCAAACTGTCCTGCCCAGTCTACAAAGTGGCCTGTAGGAGGCAGCTCCCCGGCCAGATGCAGAGGCTCCGGGCAGCAGTGTACTGCAACACCTGCTGTACTCTCTGACCTCCCAGATCATAGTATTTTACCCATAGCAGTGGTCAATTTTTTACAAAACAAATAAAATAATGTTTTACCTGAAGGTTGATAACTGAATTATTTCTCTTCTATGCTATACCTAGTAAAAGGTAATTAGGGTACCATTTGTTCGTTTAATGTTACTATTTGTTGTGCTGTATAAACGAGAGTGAATGCTAATTTGATCTCTAATTTCTGCATGTCTACAAATTAGGTTAAGGAGATTATATAGTCTTTATTGTCCTTGTCTTATAAATGTGTGCCCTCTTTTTATAAATGTATGGAATTAAATAATTATAAAAATTGGGTGTATAGCATTGGGCAGTACAGCCGGAAAAGCAGTGGAGGCTGAATTCAGAGTGCTGATATTTGAAATCTGGCATCTGATATCACCCTTTCCTGGTCTTTAATTTCGACAACCTGACCTCATATTTAAGTTTCCTCATCTTGACACCAGGCGGTGGTAAGACGGAAAGAAATCAAGCACCTAGAATAATTCAGAATGTTAAGTGATCAGTGGAGTAGCAACTTGAATTAGACATTTAAATTTCACTTGGGATTAAATATGGCAAAAATATTATTGGTGGACAAGAGTTAGGAAGGTAGATGACTTTGGCTTTTAGTTCCATTATTCGTGAGATAGATGACATTGGTGTGCATTGGAGCAGTAGCAAAAGATATATAGAGATATGAATGTAGTGAGGGGATTTTCAAAGTACAGAATCATCTGAAGATGGTAAGTTTTTTGAAACAGGGAGAAATTCATAGAAAACACTTATTTATGAATTTTAAGATGACCACTTGGATGACTGTATTTGCCATTCACTGTATATGATATATACATATATCACCATGTTTGTTTATGTTTTTTATATATATATATATATATCACCATGTTTGTTTATGACTGGTTCATATCTATGTATCCACTGAGTGTAGATATCATTGTATAACCAAATATCTAATAGCAGTGAGTTTGACAGTCACTAGATATATTTAGCACCCATCTTTGTAACTTGTTGCTTGTGCTATGGAGATTACATTGGGCAGACACACTTAATCCTTTTAATTCCTGGCCACAGATTACATCTCAGTGCCCTGCTGAAGGCATTTACTAAAAATGCTCTTGCCATAATTATACATCATGCATTTATTTTTCCTAAATACCTGCTATGCACAATAGTAATTGCATTTATGGTCTCCAACTATTGTTTGTAGCATGACACAGAAATAAATTGGGGATTTTAACTTTCCATCTGTATATTACAACTTTCCTTTTTTCATTGTTGTCATCCCTGCATAGCTATCCTATTTTAATAGTCAATAATTTGGCATTATATGTTCTGTCATATACTTTATGCCACTTAGCTGAATTTGTGGAAAGTGGGAGAAATTATGGTAATAAACATGCATCTAAGAAGGAAACTGAAAGAGTATAAAATTGAGCAGCATTCCAATGACTTGAGGTAATTAAGTGTAAAAGAAGAGATTAAATATTTGTATTAGTATAGAAATATTTTTACTTTATTATCTATAACCTGATATGAAATAGTCTTATTAACTGTCAAGCATTTTAAATTATGCTTAATACTCTCTATTCCTAATTAATTTTTTTCTTAAATGGTATTTGAAATCCATTAAACTATTAAGCTGTTCCAATTGGCAAATAGGGATCAGTATTTTCTGCCTTTATAAAAACTATTCATGGGATGAATTTGAACCATTATGTTAAGTAAAATTACATAGAAAAAGTGAAGTAAAAATAAATGAAACCTAAAGTGACATTTTATTTAGAGATGGGATTAGCAAAAGTAGTTATAATCATCATTATACTAATATTGCATCTACATCATAATTAATGATATTTCTTTTATGTTTTTCTTTGCAATATGAATTTTAACAGTTTCTAACTAATCTTTGAAAAAAGAAACATGTTTCCATTTTCTACCTGAAAGAGCTAATGTGCAAATAAAAGCCAGTTATTCAATAAAAATTAGTGCCGGCTAAGGAAGCAGGCATGGGGATGGGGTAGGGGTGGGAAATGAGGGTCTCGTGGCGGCGGGGGCACACTGGTGCTGGGACTGGTGTTGAACAATGAATCTTTCTAACAACTATATTGTGAAAATCTATGTACTTTGTAAATCATGGTGTTTAAATAAAGTTTAAAAATAAAATAAGAACCAATTTTATCTTTTTTGAACACTTTTCAGCAATCTCTATTATACAAAGTGGGTGATTCCAGATTTAGAATAAGAAACTATTATGCTATCCTCTCTAGGAATTTCATGAGAATTTTTTTTCCTGTTCTTTCTCTTTTGTTTATTACCAGTCATGGGACAAAGGTATGAGATGGCTTAAAATTACACAAAATAGTTTTATGGGAATATTATTAAATTTAGAATTAATTTCATTCAAAATGTACTTTTTCATGTCTAAAATATGGAGAACATATAATCAATATGCATGTTTAATTATAGTTCTCTGAAATACTACATGAAATAAATGACATGTTGTACTTGATACCATCTTCTTTTTGAAATTTAAAGAATTAGAAAAGGTACCACAGAAATAGCTTAAAGGGTTCGGGAGTATGCCTGTGCCTCATGTTTTATTCCCAATCTCTGGTGGCCTCTTTGACCATTGCTGTGATGGCCATGGCTGTCTACAACGTCACCAGGCCCAGTCATTTCACTGAGATTGAGCACCAAACCTTTAGCTTCTCACTTCCGGGTCAGGTATCACAAGGTTTTGATTCCTTGGCCTTAAGAACCACTGATGATGTTTTTGTATAATTTTACAAGCTAAAAAAGCAACCACCAGTCTTATTGAAAATGAGGGAAGAGATGAATAGAAACGTCCTCAAAGAAGATACATAGATGGACTATATGAAAAAGTCTCTGCATCACTTATCATCGGGAAATGCAAAAACAAGAAGAGATAACCTCTCACAGAATGAGTCTAGCACACATCCAAAAAACAATACACCAGTATGGGTGTGGATGTGAGGAAATAGGATTGACTGCTGGTAAGAATGCCAGCTGGCCTGGCCTCTTTGGAGAGTGATAGGACCGCTCCTCATAAAGATAGGAATTAAGCTTCCATTGGATCCTACTTGGCATCTACTCCAAAGGTTTAAAACCTCTATTCAGAAAAGACATTTCACTCCTATGTTTATTGCAGCCCTTTCACAATGAACAACAACAGGAAATAACCTATTTGCAAGAATAGATTACTGAATAAATAAAATATAGTACATATACAGAATGAAATGCTCAGCTTTAAGAAACGATGAAATGCCATCCGCTGAAATGTGGATGGATCTGGAGAGTTCCCCATCTGAGTGAAGTGGGGCAACATGGGAGGAACGGGCACAGAACTATATTTCTCTTCTGAGAAATGAAAAATCATAGCTGAGGAATAATAAATGCCACAAGGCATTAAAAACTGGAACTGGTTTCGAGTAGGAGGCTCACCACATGGTAAAGGACAAATAGTGTTAAGGGAAAGACCCTCTGCGGGAGGGAGTTCTCCTGCCTGCGCTGTTTGATGTATTGAACCCGCTAATGACATTTTTATAAACCACGGTGTCTAAAAAGGAAATAAAGTGATTTCTAAAATCATGGTAAAATTGATGGCAGGTTTTTCAAGAATATGCATGCTACAAATTGTTATCTATGTTTCCTTATATTTAATATGAAGAGATTAAAAAGGGAAACTGGTTTTTGGGTAATTCTCATTACCAGATATGCTTTAAAACTTTTCTGAAAGATTTCTCCCGAATTCTGAAATTATCATACCTTCTTAAGATTTTGAGTAGAGAAAGTTTTGGTGAAGATGTAGAGATATGGAAACTCTTAGACATGACTTATGAGGATATAAAATCATGCAGTTAGAGCATTAAATACAGGTAAAAAAGATACCCATGATAACCCTTCAATGTATGTTCTGTAATCCACAGTCTGGAAAGGAAGGAAAAGAGAAAGAGATAGAGAGAGAAAGGGAAAGAAATAAAGAACTTGCTATGGAGGCAGGCTGGGGGAGGGGGAAGGGAACAGGGGATGTTGGTGGTGGGAGATGGGCACTGGTGGAGGGATGGGTGCTGTAACACTGTATGACCGAAACCCAAATATGAACATTTTTGTAATAGTATATCTCACGGTGGTATAATAAAATACTTAAAAAATAAAGAAGCAAAACCAAAAAATACTAGAGATGGGGGAATAGAAAATTAATTTCCTACAGATGGCACAGAATTACCATTTGGAAATCACCATTAATAGGAACATCACTATTTTGAATGGAGGCTCTAAAAGCACTTGTTCATTGTGATTAGTAGTCCCCCGGAAAAAAAATCATGCAGTTAATACAAGTGCACATTTTTCCCCTTCAAAACAAAAACAAAACAAAACAAAAACTTGAAAAGAGAGCTCAAAAAGCCAGAGAACATACTTGTGTGCAGTCTAGGTTTGATTTGTGGCACCAGATCTTCTCAGTCGGTTACCATGTTGGTTGCCAGTAGCACCAGGCTGGACCTTCAGTATAAAACTGCTATACAATCTAATAATTTTGCTTGTTAACAAAACCCTACTGTTGGATATTCACTAACATATACAATATTTTTAAAATCTGTGTCCCTATATTCATTGTTCTGTCATTTACCATAACCTCAATATAGAAATGACTTAAATTTCTATGGGCAGATAAATGAATAGATGGGTAGATGGGTGGATGAATGGATGGATACATGTACAGATAAAGAATATGTGGATTGAGTGCATACACAAGCATACAAACATACAGGATTATATCAGTCATAACAATTATAGCCACTTGCAACACAAATGGAAATTCTTTGACAGATTCTTTTAGCCAACCTAGTTGGTACAAACATTAGAAAATAAGAGCACTGACTGCTTGCTTTATAATTGTAATTCTCTTGTTTATTTGTCTTTAATGTTGAACAAATTTTTAATCTTTTTGGCTCAGCTCTCAATCAATGGGAGTATGAAGAGTTTTTTAATGAAAATTAAATGTTATAAAGAAAGCAATTAGAACAATTCATACCATATTGAAAGTATCAGTCAAATTCATTAAGCAAATAAATTTGAACATAGTAGTTTGAATAGTTAGAATGCTATTTTCCCACAAGAACTTTTCTTAAGTGTATATCTTGAGTTTCTTTTTCATAAAGGTGTGAAGAAATTAAAATATAACTTATAAAGGCTGTTAATTTAATTTAAAGATAACACAGTTAAATTTGTTTAAGTACAAACCCTGTTGTCTACTTTGAAATTGGTAATTGATATAGGTATGGCTAGAAAATAATGTAAAACAATAAAGAGCTATTGTAAAATTTTATAAACTGTGGGAATCAGAAAGAGAGCTAGCAATAAGATAAAGTACTAAACTACATCAAAGGTAAAAAACTCTCCTTTATCAATACTTCATAGTCAGAATCATTTGTAACTGCATATGTTGTGCCTGAAAATAATTATAAGATTGTATTATTAGCGTGTGTTCACTAGAATTTAACTTCCATTAGAGTAGTTCATATCTACATTATTTTCAATTATCTTGAATTCTCATACAGCATCTCAATCAGAGTAAATTCACAATGATTTTGTAGATAATTTCATGGGTGGAACATAGTTCATGGAGAATGATATTGTCCGCAAGTGGATTTCACTGGTAACTTCACTTGAAGGTGTTTAAATTTTCAGAATATCTAGAATTTCACTTAAAATTGCTCCAAGCTGTGAGTTAAAATGCAATTATTTTCTACAGTTGCACTTATTTAGCCTTATGTTGTAATTGTTAATTTGGAAAGTAAAGGTTTGGTGGTGGGTAATTAGGTTCCTCAAATTGAAAACCAGGCCAACTTGGCAGAGTGGATAATGATTTAAAAGAAGTGACTTAGCATAATTAGTGTTATTAAGAGCAAGGATATTTTGAAGGAAAATATTTTTATGCATCTAAACTAATATATTCAACTCTACCATAGTATGGGACCCAAACTACAGCTAGACTTAACAATGTAACAGTCAAGGAGTCAGATTGGGGTTGGGGGAACCTGAGTTAAGCAGCGAAGGAAGAGAGCACTGGATGATGGGATTGGAGACAGCATTATCGTGTACCTGAAAAGCCACTGTAAAAACTATGTAAATCTTGTCTAAAATTAGAAGAAAAACATGTTCTCAACATCCACATACCTAAGCAAATCATAAAATTTTGACTTTTTGCAGAATATTATGAAGATTTAACAAACTTGATCTGTGTGTGAAAACAAATTAAGTCTATTTGTACAGAAAATACTGTTGACAATGAGTACTTTGTAAAACTATTAAAAGCACAAGGTAGTAGGATAAAATAGCTTATAATGATAAATATAAAATAAATATAAAAATAAACATAAATAAATATAAATTTTCTTAGATGAAAATAAATAAGCTTATAGCAGATGAATATTTGGTTTTAATAACCAAAATTTTTCTTTGGACTGTTAAGAATAGAAAGTTTTTTTTGGTTTTAATTTTCAATAAGTACTTGAGAACAGGCTCTGAATTAGACCGGTGGATCTTTAATAACACCCAATATAATCATTAAGTTCTGATCTAGAACCAAGACAAGACAACTTAGGGACCTCTACTAGGACTTACAGGAAGTTCAATTTCCCAAGTTCTAAACTAAAACTGGTAAGAAATGTGCAAAAATCAATTTAAGAACAGATGGTCAGGTAATGAGAAAAAATACCTGATATTCAAGACTGTGGGAAGTCAACAGTCTAGGGCAATAGACAGGATTAAAAGGAGCTTCAGATAGATGATAGATGTGGGTGTCCTCAGATCCTATAATGATAAATATATAGTATAGTAGAGTTCACACACATCAGGGCAAGACGTTCTAAATAGATTTGCTTAGTAATGTAAGGTAATGAGAATTTTGAATCTTTGTAATAAAAGTTCACCATCTTTAGTATGCCAGATCATGAAACAAAGAGGCAGTAAGAGAATATCATTTCAGAAAATAAAGACTAGCAAGACCTTGGATTTGTAGTCAAAAATCAAACCAGCATATTTAATTCCTACAATATAGAGAATACATACAAGAAAATTCAATTTAATGTTAATTTACTAGTAATTAAGATGTGAATATTTTGTCATATTTTACAGGAATGTGGCTTGTAGTTATACATACTTTTAGCAATGGGAAACTGATGTAGAAATCTCATGGTTTCTGATAAATTATAAGTGAATTCTGCTTTAAAATATACATTTTTTCAGTTGCATTTATACCCTTTAGACTTCCAAGAATACCCAAAGAACTCAACAGAACTTTCTTTTGTTTTATTTGCATTTTTTATAAACTTTGATTTCTTTCTTCTGGCATTTCTTCTGTTTGAATCACTGAAATAATAGACCTCCATCTAGTGATATAAGTTTCTGAAAGTTCAGTAAGCAAACGGTCTAGAATCATAACTAAATCTCATCTTTTGTTTGTAGTTTTGGTGCTTCCTCTATTGTATTAACAAGAAGACTTTATTCCTTCTAGAACAGTAAATCAGATAATCTTGGTCTACACATAGGGGCATTAAGAATATCTTGGCTTTCCTTAGCAGTAACTCAGTTCTGTGAAATTATATCCACTGGGATCTATGGGGTGCTCGAGACTGCTTTATTTCTAGAATTTATTACATTCCTTCACAGCTTCTCTTAAAGATTTCATAAACTCACAATGAAAAGTGGTCACTTAAAATCATACTCCAAATGTGGTAGATGTAATCAGGCTGGCCTTTTCTGTGCCCTACATGAATAGCAAGAGCTTGGCCTAATGAGAAAGGCACCTGTTGACCAGGGATGGGCAAGCCCCAGGTAGTTCTCCTCTGCTTTCAGATCATGGCTGGGGGACTTTTTCTGGGTCATTTAGCAAGCCAACTTTCTGTCACAATAAAACTTACTTTTATGGAAAGACAATGATTGAATTTCAAAAAGAATTCACAGAACATTTTTTGAACTCTTTGTGACTTGACCTATTTGCAGTGTCTGATGGGAAATTTCACATAATTTTATTTCAGATGTAAATGTGTTTTTATATTAGAAAACAGCAACTTTTTTAATTCACATATGAAATTACTGATTACTTTATACTGGCTACCAATCTTTTTTCTTGTCATGTTTGTATAATTATATTAACTTCTTTTGATTTAAGACTGACAATGATTATAATTTATAAAAAATACAATTTAAAGAAACATGATGCAGTGTTTACCCAATTAGTGTGATTTGCTTTAAGAAGCTATAAATGATAAGAAAAAATATAAACACTGGTGAAATTGGAAGCTAAAATATCCAGTCTGAGTTCAGTGGGTATAGTATATTAATATTTAAATGGATCATCCTAACAATCACTTGATAGTTTTCAAAGTTGCACTTGGAAGATTTTTATCCAACAGTAGTAAATATGGTAACATGCTAGTACTAGGGAAACTTGCAGAGAGTATATTGTTTATGAATCTGAAATAGTGAAACAAGTCACTGCAAATATTGAATGCTATTTTACACTCTGATAAGAAACTTTCTATATTTCAGATACTCTACTACTAGCATCAAATGATTCTGATTAACTATTAAATCAGATTACATTCCTGATTAATGAAATTATGTCCTTAGTAATTCAGACTTTTATTATTATTTTTGCCTACAAAACTGTCAGAAATCTGTGTTGAGAAGTTATTAAGATTGATGATGTCTAATTTGATATCAATATTTAAGAATTTATGTGAGGTCTTTAGTCAGATGTATGCTTAACGGTAATTGTTCATTTTAATGAAATATAATTTATTTCATTTAAGATTATTTAGCAAACTGTTAAGAATTTAGAATATCAATATATAATAGATGCTTTGAACTATAGTTTTCTTTATAAATGGGCTAGTTTAGCATATATTTTTTTGCTCCCAGGAAAAAAGTTTAAAAAAATCTGGAAAATCAAAGAATACTATGTAACTAAAGAGTTTCAGAATTTCTTAAATATTAAAAGATTTTGCACTAGATTTAGTAATTTTTTATATCTTTTAAAAAATTAACTGAGTTTTAATCTTTATTTTAATCTGGTATTATGATGATTTTTTTTTCTTTTCTCTTTTTTGGGGAATGGATCTGGTGTTTGGGTCATGCACAGGGGTCCTTAGATTTTCTCCTGTCTTGACAGGAGATCTTGGCAGGAGGGATCACTCCCAGTGGTACTGAGGAACCAATAGAATGCTAGGGATTGAACCCGGGTTGGCCATGTGCAAGGCAACTGCCCTACCACTGACCATTGCTCTGGAACCTGTATTATGATTTTTGTCACTGTCACTGTCTTCCCGTCATCATCGATTTGCTCGAGCGGGCCCCAGTAACATCTCCATATGTCCTGTCTCATGCTAGTAGAGCCCCAGGGGATCTGCTTGCTCCAGGAACATAAAGAGCCTCAATCCATTCCGGAATGAGGTCTATAATTGTTACTGGTATTTGGCATATCAAATACAACACGGGTAGCTTGCCAGGCTCTGCCGTGCAGGTAGCATACTCTTGTAGTCATCTCTAAGTCCAGCATTTATTGATGAGCTGGGCTGTGATAGGCTGGTCTGCTGGGTGGAGTTCTGAGGAGAGAGAAGTCGGATGTGGAAAATGGAGGCCCTCATGGAGTGGGGGGTCATCTGGCTTGTTGCAAGGCTCTGCTGGGGTGGCGGGCCAGGGCTAGAACCCGCTATCCTTCCTGGGCACCTCTTGAGTGGCTGGGCACAGGGAGAGCCAGTAGCAGCTCTGCCCCATGTCTATGAGTCTCTGAGAGACTCACAGACATGATTTTTGTAATATATGAAAATTGCCTTAGAAAGTGAATTTGCTCTATTTCATTCATTGTTATGCTTTACTTTTATTGGTCTTACCCTTACACTTGCCCTTTAAACATATTCTGGAATTTAGTTCGTAGGAAAAGTCATCAGAAATCTGAGTTCCACATAAACTTTTGTCTTAAAAGAATCTTAAAAACTCAATAAACCAAATAAACTCACAATGAAAATGGTGACCTAAGGTCACCTGGAGTTTTTCTACATGATCTTCTAGGGATCTTATAAATTTGCTTTAAATGACTGTGATCTATATAAATACACTTCTATGGTTTTTCATAAATCTGTAGGTCTGTGGTCTTTTATAAATTTCCATTTAAGCCGGCAATGTCTTTGTATTTTATTTTTTAATAAAGGATGTGTTCCTTGGGGGTCACAAAAGTACCGTTACCCAGAGGGTTCAGCAGAGTACTGTTACCTGGTACTTGATTGCCCCCAAGCCCTTCAGCCAATGGTCCCAAGTATGGAAGACCTGAATATGTGGCCTAAACATTTCTGTGATAACCTCTATTAAAAAAGAAACAAACAATGACCTTTGAACCAAACAGTAACAGAAAATAAAGTTATTTCATTCATGATGCTCGAGAATCTTTCAATGCTTTAGCACAATTTGCAAAAGATAAAAATGTGAGGTAACCTGGATCTTAACCATTCATTTAAGTTGCAAAGTGAGAAATATATATATATATATATATATATATATATATATATTTAATACTTGTGTAAATGATGGAAAAATCAGAACATGCTATTAGATGTTCTTCAATGGAAATTGAATTTCATTACCTTTAAAAAATTTTATTGTGTAGAAGTTCCAGTTTTGATCATTTGCATATGGTTTTGAACAGACATCAATTTTATGAATTTATTAATGGAAAAAAGCATAGAAACAGTTTGTTTTAAGATGTTCTTTGTGGTGTTTTTTATAGAGATGGAATATTGGAAGTAGCCTAGCTACTTAAATGCACAGCATTATTTTAATACATTTTGAGATGCGCTTGCAAACACGCAGCTAATATTTCTGAAAGCTTTTCCCTCTGCTTTAGATCTAAAAGGTATTCAGTTAGTGCTACCTGAATAAATACAATCTGATTATATTCCACATGGTGTTTTCCCTGCTTATTTCTTCAAATCTGAACAATGTGTTTTGAGTAAATTTAAGATCATTAAGGCAGAAACTACAAAAAGAGAAAATACATGAGAGTTTTAGAGAAATCAAGCCAAAAGGTAAGATGTAATTGCCTAGCTGAAGATTGCTGGCACCCACACTCAGAGCCCACATTCTCGTGACTTTATTTTTTAATTACTACTGTAGCTTATGTAACATGCTTACAATAGTATTAGCATCACTTACCCCCCCCCACCCCCCCCCCCCCCCCCCCCCCTCTGGTTTTATGTACATTCATCATGTTGACTTCTGCGACCAGTGTCCACATAATACTAGGTACTTATGTGTACCTAGTATTAGATATTTGTTTTCATATATATTGATCACTCTACCGTGTCCATTACTCTCCACTAATGTCCATATGATACTTCTAGACTTCCTCTTCATCTGCCCCACAAATCCTTGTGACTTTAAAAAAAGTGACTCTTTACAACTTCATAATTAAGGAAAGAAGTATCTTTGTAACTCTTAGCCAAATGATACTCCATCAAAATTAGAGGTCATCATTTGTAAAGGATGGTCGGGTAACCCCTCCTGGAACTGAGCTTAGGACTGCTTTGTTCAAAATTTGGTTAGTAGTTTAGAGTCACCTGATTTTCTTTTCTAATTGATATGGAGAAGAATATTTCTCTTTTGCACATCTTTATTAATGAGGTAAAATGGGGGCTACAGATGAAAGATCCTTTAGCTGTTATGGGATAGACAGAAGGAGAGTCATAATTTTCAGACTTGTCGCTTTAAACGATGCCCATGAGGCATAGTTTCAAAGACAGAGCTACCAAGGTGTTCAATCCAAATGGAAAACAGCGTATTTGAAAGAAAACTACGTATGTTGTATTTCTCTGATCATGCTCAATGTTATGCATTAATATACTATATGTCATTTACTGACTAGAAGACAAAGGAACCAAACTTCTTAGTAAACATATGCTTTCGTGAAGAAAAAATAGCCTGCTAGAGTTTTAAAAAATTTTACTGAGATATCACTGGCTTATGATATTAAGCCATGCCATTGCATCAGACTCACAGCTCCATATGTGTGTAATTGATATTTCTTCCTCCATTACTATTCCAGTTCTTTACAAAAAAAGGAATTTTTCAACTCCTCCTACAGCTATTTCCCTTCCCTGCCATACCATATTCTTTGAGTTTAGGAGTTCTTTTAGTTGAGTTTTACTGTGTTTGGAATGAGTACTATTTACATATGGATCTGGAGTTTAAAGGGTTAGGACTAATTGGCCTCAAGAGCACACTTAACTATATGGTACACTGATTCTGTAGTTAACAGATTTTTGCTTTGGTGTACAATAATATATTTCTACCAATTTCCTTACAAAAAATAATATCTAATATTGGCATCTCAATCTTTACTTTTAAATATTAAACTGCTTAGTTTCATGAACATCATTTTTGCATATTTTGTCAGTTTTTATAAATATATTTAGGCTAATAAAATTTCACTAATCAAAATACAGGCAGTCAAGTCTACTACAAAAATGCAGACTGTGTCATACAGTATAGAAGATAAAAAATAAAAATAGGGGCTGGAGCAATAGTCCAGCGGGTAGGGTGTTTGCCTTGCACGCGGCCGGCCCATGCCGGCCCGGGTTTCGATCCTCGGCATCCCATATGGTCCCCGAGCACCGCTAGGAGTAATTCCTGAGTGCAGAGCAAGGAGTAAACCCTGAGTATTGCCGGGAGTGACCCCAAAAGCAAAATAAATAAATAAATAAATAAATAAATAAATAAATAAATAAAAATAATGTATATCATTTATGGTCTCAACTTTCATGAAATTTGAATTTTTTTGGTGGCTGGGTCATTTATGGTCTCACTTGATCACTTGATCACTTGAATCCCGTTATTCATTGATTTGCTCGAGCGGGCGCCAGTAACATTTCCATTGGACCCTATCACGTGCCAATGTAGCCCAATGGCATCTGGTTGATTCAGGAATATGAAGAGCCTCAAGTTCCTTCAGGGTTTTTACAAGGAAGTCTGACCATCTTGTAGGTGGGCGGCCACGTGATCTTTTGACATCCCGTGGGATCCAGTCTGTAATGGCTCTAGTCCAGCAGTTGTCTCCAAATCGCATTACATGTCCAGCCCATCTGATTTTCGATGCCTTGGCAAACGAGACAGCATCCCTGATTCTGGAAGAGCGACGGAGGTCAGAACTCCGGGATTCCTTCTCTCACTTGAGTGAGGCGTGATATTCCAAGCATAGCTCTTTCGATGCCTCTCTGGGAGACCCGAATAGCATTCTCATCCTGCTTTGGAAGGACCCAGGTCTCTGAGGCGTATGTTAATGCAGGGAGAACGGTGGAGTCAAAGAGATGTGCCCGGAGCCGGAGGTTCTTTGTCCTTTTAGCTATTTTTTTGATGCCTTTGAAGGCATTCCATGCTGCTCTCTTCCTCCTGCGCAGCTCAGGTTTTAGGTCTTTCATCATGTTGATTTCTCGACCTAGGTACACATAACTGCTGCATTCAGAGATGTTTGTTCCATTGAGAGTGAATGGGACCTCAGGAACTAGTTCATTCTTCATGAACATTGTTTTCTTTAGATTCAGCTGTAGACCTATCTTTCCACATTCTCTGTCGAAGTCAGCCAGCATTTGTGCCGCTTGGCTAATGTTTGGTGTTATTAGAACGATGTCATCAGTGAAGCGGAGGTGGTGTTTTTTGCCGACCATCTATCTTCACTCCCATTCCTTCCCATTCTAATTGTCTCATGATGTTCGAGGGTGGTACTGAAGAGTTTTGGTGAAATGGTATCACCCTGTCGAACCCCCTCTTTTCATGAGACCATGAAAGTTATGGTCTCAACTTTCATGAAATTTGAAATATTATTTTTGGTGGCTAAGGGGGTACACACACCACACCGAGAAGTGCTCAGGTCTTCCTCCTGGCTCTGTGCTCAGAAATGTCTCCTGAAGGTGTTCAGAGGACCATAGTAATGCCTAGGATAGAACTGGGGTTGGCTTTTGTTCAGACAAGCATTTTTAACCCTTGCACTATTTCTCCACCCATTAAAATAGTTCTTTTTTAATTGTGTCATGATGATATATATGTATATATATATACTTTCTATATATTGGTATGTATACATGTATATTTATACATAATTTCAATATATTGGTCTTGCAAACCACTATATGTATACATGTATGTGTGTATGTATATATATATATATATATTCATATCTATATATATCCCTTTATCTACTTTCAATACTCAGTTCTAATTAAGTGTTACTGTTGGATAACCTGCTTACTTGCTGGATTTTTTGTATTGATAATGAGGGATTTTTCTTTTCCTTATAGACCTTTTGCATATGTTTAGGCCAAAGGGATATATTTCTTCTACCCTCACGGCAGAGCCTGGCAATCTACCTGGGTCGTATTTGACGTGCCAAATACCAGTAACTACTATAGACCTCATTCCCATGACCTGATGGAATGGTTTGAGGCTCTTTATGTTCCTGGAGCTGGCAGATGCCGTTGGGCTATCTCGCATGTGCCAGAACATATTAAGATGTTACTGGTGCCCTCTCGAGTAACCGATGATCTATGGGAAGTCAAGTGATCAAGTGAAAAGCAGAAAAAAGATGGTCGGACAGCTTGGTGAGTTATCTTAACTTTAAATTATTTACTCATAGGCTTCTGTGATTTCTTCCAACAATAAGCCCCACTACCATTTAGATTGGATCTAATAACTCATTCCCCTTATAGATGTGTCCTTTTACGGGGACTGGATGGTACCAGGAAAAGAGTCCACCCTGGCTATGACATGAGACTACTTTTAGATAAGTCCTGCTCCTACTCAAAGATTACAGCAAGGTCAGAATCAGCTTTGTTCTAAGAAGCTGTGAATTACCTTGCAGCTGAGTAGAGTACCTAAGACTTGCTTTGGAGCAGAGCAAAGCAGTTTGTTGATGGAGGGAGACAGACCTTGAGAGCAACTAAAGGGTCAATCTAGGATGGGGAACCTAGTTTGGATCATATGACATGAGCTCCCCAGAAAAGCTCACCCTATATATTTAATCTCAGTTATAGTTATATATGCCTCGCCCCTTTACTGGGTTTATGAAAGAGAAGAGAGCTAGATATTATAGAAATGACTGTTATTAGCTTGGGAGGTGAAGAGCAGTGCTTGTCATTAAGCATCTCTTAAGCCTTGGGAAGCAGAGGCATGGCCCCCTGCGGTCTTCACACCAAAGCCTCTTTCTACCTCACTGTGGGAGGAAAAAAGCATACATAGTTTGGTTACCACCTGCCTCCCAGTCTCTGGAAAGGTTTTAAGTTCTTGCAGTTTGAGGATCAGCGCACGTGTGGGTGTGAGAGTTGGTGTGAGTCTCTTGGCCAGTGTGGTGTGGCAGAGTGTGTGTAGCAGTTAGTGTGGACTGAAGTTTGAAAAAAGTAGAGCTTTGACTTTCAAAGAACCAGTGGTCTTGCTTCTGTGTTCATTGGGGCGAGGGGACAGCCATCGGCCGGAGCGTGACCAGGGAGCCCGAAGGACTCGATTCTGCTGGGACCTCCTAACAGCCTCAGCACTTTATCATTCCCAGCTATTATTGTCAAACTGCTTCTAACTCTTTCCTCCTACCCTCAGCCCCCTACAAACTTTTGGTAGATTCCAACCATTGACAAGACCTCTTGGCCCCTTTTTTTCCCCCTGATCTGGATATTAGTCTCAAACTATTTTTTTTCAGAAAATTTCACTTGCATTTTTTTTAAAAATATAACCCTCTTACCAATGTACTAAGCAAATTACATTTTGAACCTAGTCAAGTATCAAGTGATTATGAAGTAATGACTTATTAATATATTCTTTTATTACAACATTCTATGATTGCAGCCTGAGTACTACAGTGTGTCGGATGTGTGCCTTGCATACAGCAATTTGGGTTCAATTCCTGGCAATGCATATGGTCCCTTGAGACTGTCAGGATTGATCCCTGGTTTCAGAAACAGGGGTAAGCCCTGAGCACCACTGGATGTGCCCCCAAACAACAACAAAAAACTTTATGTGATTTATTGTATCTGTTTTTATCATTCAAAAGTCAAGACTCTGGTCTCCGGCAACTTTACCACCATTCAGTTTGTTAATTCTCTTTTTTATATCTAAACTACTGTACGAGATTTATATTAATAAATTTCATATTATGTATGCTTGTGAGTATTATTATTAAAATTGGCATTTTATTGCAGCTGAAAATGGCATTTCAAAGTAAAAGAGAACTAAAAAGTTGAAATTCACTTAAATAATTTGAGTGAATTTTTTAAAAAATATGTGAGAGTAAAATTTGATATTTTTGTGAGTGACATCTTTATAATGCATGTTTTTGGTGTGTGACAGCTTTATAACACATGTTTTTGGTTTCAGTTTAGTTTGTCATGCATAAAATTTCCTTTGGGTGGGGAAAATGCAAAAACACCCTTGAAAGAGTATAATACCTCTTTTCAAGAACAAAAATGAAATTTGATATCACTAATCACAAAGAAAAGTACTGTGCAGATTCTTAAATCTGTATAGTAAATCAATGCTCTTCATTTTATTCGGCTAGTTTTCATTGGAGCTGTTCTTCGTAAAATAGCTTTACTTAATCATTCAAACTTTTTACTTAATATGCTTAGTACATGTTGATACAAATAGGAATGGTAATGATAACACATTTGGAGAGGAAAGATATAATTCACATTTACATGAATGATATCCTTTTTGCACTTATAAGACACATATATGATAGAAAATATATTACTACATAATAATTAATGTGGATATCTTCACTGTACATTTATGTAATAATAAAATTAGTCACTTTGGTTTCAAATCTAGTACTCGCATTATTTCAAATTTATAAATTTCAACACATTTTACTTTTCTTGGTTTTACTTTTGCATTTCTAGAATTTTCCTGATATATTCATATCAATTCATATCAGTACACTACCAGTCTGTCAGATACCAGATTTTTCCATTGTTTTGCTCTCTTTCCTGTGCTGTTTACTTATTCCCTATGTTTATGTGTTTAATTTAAATTTAATTGTAAGGTTGCTAAATCAGCACATAATAAAAAATTTATAAAGATTTCATGACCATGTAGTAAAATGTTAGTATTTCACTCCTCCCTTAAAAGCCTTGCCTTACAAAGGATTCCCACAGTTGTCAATTGCTTTTCAAATGCAAATGTATGTTTATGAAGTAGACTAAGCATTTGGCTCTGTAAATGTTTATAGCACACATTACATTTGAAGCAAGTCTAAGAAGAATGGAAGACCCACTATTTGAACCCAGTTGCTTCCTAGTTTTTATATTGCTACTGTTTGCTCACCATCTGCTTGATTGTGTAACAAATCACTAAATCCCCCATGAAGGGGTCATGTAGTATAAAGGTTAGGTGCACTGACCTGGGTTCACCCCTGCGGTGATACTTTGGTTGGTCTCCATAGCATCATTGGGTACAGCCTTGGATGCCTTAGAGCAATACTGAAGTGGCCTAGGTTATCTCCCATAGCAGGGCAAGAGGCACTACATTTTTGGATGCCTGAATTGAATTGTTGGTCTGGTTGACTAAGTATCCCTGGAGGGACCAGCAACCTTTATGAACAGTTTGTGAGCACGCCCTTTGATAGCACCATGAAATGAAGATATCACTCACTATCACTATCACTATCTTCCCGTTAATCATCTATTTGCTAGGCGGGCACCAGTAATATCTCCATATGTCCCGTCTCATGCTAGTAGAACCACACCACCCCAGGCATAAAGGCCACCCACTCCAGGAACATAAAGAGCCTCAAACAATTATATTAGGTCACAGGAAGGACCTAATATAAATGTTACTGGTATTTGGCATATCAAATACTACACGAGCAGCTTGCCAGGCTTGCTGTGCGGGTGGCATACTGTTGTAGTCACCTCTAAATAAAGCATTTATTGATAAACCGTGTGGCCGCTAGCAGCCTCGCGAGCCAGGCTGTGATAGTCTGGTCTGCTGGGTGGAGTTCTGACAAGAGGGAAGTCCGGATGTGGAAAATGGCGGGCCCCATGGAGTGGGGGAGGGTGGTCTGACTTGTTGTGAGGCTCAGCTGGGGTGGCAGGCCAGGGCTAGAACCTGCCATGCCTCCCGGGTGCCTCACGAGCAGCTGGGCACAGGGAGAGCAAGTAGCAGCTCTGCCCCATGTCTGAGAGTCTCACTAAAGATATCACTAAAGGATTATATACACATGTAGTGGTATTGTTATTAAATGTTCTATGTCTGAAAGACTGCTATGAGTAGCAAGTAAGTAAAGGCGTCTAATAAAAATAGAAGATTTGACATAAATAATTATGAAAAATAGAATATTCAAATTGATTACATTTATTCAATACAACATTTTTATTAGTTATTCAAGTTCTATTGTGCTTGGATCATGTTTTTAATATATGTAATGATCTATTTAATGTTCTCTGAACATATTCTGTACCTTATCCCTATTTGAGAAAATTGCAATGTGTTTCAACCCTTTTCAAAACATTCCATTTACTAATGTACTAAACATTTGTGTTTTCTTTTACACAACACATTCAGGTTCCCTACTGGAAATTTGAAAAAAACTGACGGAAAAGGGAGAGGTAGACAATCACCAGAATTCTTAAACCAGTGATTATTTGCATCATAGTTAATATTTTGTATTATTTCTCTCATAAATTTTACAAATTGGGAAACATCCCTTATATTTAATGATACACCTTATTTTACATTTTGAGTTTAATACTTCTATGGATGTTATTTCATTTATTTATTTTACTTAGTAGCTGTAAAGTTCATATTTCATGTATTTGATTTTGAAGTTTTGGGGTGTCAGGGCCATAGTCTCTTGATGCTGCTCAGGTCAGGGGTCACTCCTTGCAGTGCTCAGGGAATCATAAGCATTATCAGGGACTTAAACATGATTAGCCTTATGTGAACCAAGCATCGTACTTCCTATCCTATCTCTTTGGTCAAATCATATTTGTTTTAATGGCTGCTGCACAGATCCATTGTATGAGATAATATAAATAATACCATGTAGGTCCATGAATTGATTTGGTCTGGAATTCCCTAAATGGCACCCATTTCTTACCCTGCTTTCAAAGTTTATTTTATGAAAGGAAATTAGTAATTCTTTCTCTTCGCTCTCTGAAGGAATTTGTATGGACCTGCTGTTGTTACTTATAAGTTTTTTGATCACTGTATCACTATCTTCCCATTGTTCATCGATTTGCTCTAGTGGGCACTAGTAACATCTCCATTAGTCCTGTCACAAGCAAGTGTAACCCAAGGGCATCTACTTGCTCCAGGGACAGGAGGAGCCCGAAACCATTCTTTAGGTCATGGAACTGAGGTTCATAATTGTTACTAGTTCATAATTGTTACAAGTAAATAAAACATGGGTAGCTTTCCAGGCTTTGCCATGAGTTTTGTGATGTTTTATAAACATGTAAGCCTTCTGGTGATAGAAAACTTGTGTTGGCTCATTATAGTCTCTGTCATACAATTAAAAGTTTTAATTAAAAATTCAGCTAGAAAATTCCAAAGCAGGTATATGAAAAAGAAGAAAGAAAACAAACAAAACAAAACAAAACAAAACAAAAACAGTGTTTGGAGAAAAGTTCCCCACATATTTTTAATGCATTTCAACTCTGACCAGAGTTTGAGAAGTAAACTCAATGTTATCATGGTACATAGGAATCAGTAATTTTGAGATAAGTCCCTTTTTTACCAGAGAACAAAGAAAGTGGGTCCTCCATTTCCCTAACTTTTATGTATTTGTTCTCGCTCTTGCCTGTGCCTGAAGATAGACCACAGCCCTACAAGTCTGACTGAGGCAGTAGAAATCAAGAGAGAAACCATCTCTCATGACTTTTCATCATAAAGAACATTTCAATTCAAAATTTTCTCTTGGTCCTTTGAGTAATACCCGCATTCACGGATGCTCTTAATAATGGTGTTTTCTTAAGCTCTCCTTTATTTTTTTTCTGTACTTAAAATAAGAACAATGGTGGAGGGAGAGTTTTGAGAACTTTGATACTCAGAACTTTGGTACAACTGACAGGATGAGACACAGTAACTCCATACATCAAACCGTAGGTTACAAACTATGGCAACCATGTTACCAACATTATAGTAAAAATTAAACATAAGTTTAAAAGACCCAATGAGAATAAAATAGCTGATATCTCTGTCATCAAGGCTTTAAGGACAGTCTATTTAATAATACTTTCTTTCCTTCTGTCTGGGACACACTTTCTTAAAAAAAGTATTTTGAGAAAATTATCTGATCAGCAGTAGTTTTAAGCAACTTGACATTTTGAACATGAGTAGATATAAAATAGATCATCTGATTTCCCCATAGATAGTGTTTATTTTCGTTTTAGTTTGTTTGTTGTCTTTAACTTAATTCAGCAAATATAGATCATCATGTAGGCCAAATAAAATGTCTGCTCTCATATATTTTTGTCAGTGATTCCCTTGGTGTATTAGCCAATACATGTTCCAGTCTTCTACAAGGGTTCTTTGTAAGTCATGAGCTACACCTTCAATATTAATCATTAACGATCATGTCTTCACGCTGGCCTAGATTTGCTCTCAGACAGCACCTACAGTGGCTGCCCAGCAGTGATTGTCCATTTAGTCATTGGTTTTGGTGACTAATAGAATTTGGGTAGAGGTATAAAATAAGGAAATACACCAATAAAATATACACTTCTTTATGTAATTTAGTCTTTTTTTGTTTTTGCTTTTCGGGCCACACCCAGCGGCGCTCAGGGGTTACTCCTGGCTCTTTGCTCAGAAATTACTCCTGGCGGTGCTCAGGGGACCATATGGGATGCCGGGGATCGGCCCGGTCGGCTGCGTGCAACGCAAACGCCCTCCCTGATGGGCTAATGCTCCGGCCCCTAGTCTCATTTTTAATCACTACTACTTTGATTGTTTTAAGACTTTGGTTAAACTTTATTTGGATCATTTTTGTCTTTGCTGTCCTTACTTCTTTTTGATTCTGTGAAGGTGATTTTCTGATGCCTCTACCCGACATTTTCATTGACTTGAGTATTCTTTTTATCTTTATAATATTTATCATATTTATTTTTGTTTCTCTTTATTATTGTCTGTCAAATGGAAATTTCTAGGCTTATGTCTTAAGGGATATTGTGGAGATGAATTGAGAACATCATTGGAAATTCATTTTTATTTGCAATAGGTAATAAATGTAATGCTTCATTTTGAAGTTCTATTGTAGTCTTCTTTATTCTATTTTGTTGTTTGATGGCAGTAAAGATAAGTATCAGAAAGAAATATAGAATCATTTTCATATCAGGTGTTAGAAAAAGCTGAATCAACATGTGAATTGTGCAGTTACTAAGTAATGACGTTTTCCCTCTAAAATCAGATATGGATA
Source organism: Cryptotis parvus (assembly GCA_021461705.1). Lineage (NCBI taxonomy): Eukaryota > Metazoa > Chordata > Mammalia > Eulipotyphla > Soricidae > Cryptotis > Cryptotis parvus. The sequence continues at coordinate 73,925 of JAJIBD010026287.1, forward strand.
CTCATGTAAATGTTTCTAAAATAATTAAGCTAATTATTTTAGGCTGGAAATACTCATTTTCAGTCCTTAAATGCCTTTTGTATAAAAAGCAGCAAATAGCTGTGGTCCTAAATAGCCATAATATAATCTACCTGATTAAAATGCAAGCATGCATCTCAGTAGTAGCATATAAATAATTTATGGAAAGACAGAGAGCACTTTCAATGGAAGCTTTATGTTTCTCTTCCAATCTCTTGCACATCACTATATACAGATAATTATTGCTTTTCCCAGAAATCATGCACGTGCTCATCATGTAGCCATGTCCTTGGGAAATATCAAATACTTAATTTGACAGACAAAGTTTATACACAGATTGGTTGTGCTTCCTGGCTCAGTCTATGTTTTACTTAATACATAACACTGACCTTGAGATAGGCTATTAGAAAATGTATTCTTAAAAAAAAACTCTTTGCATAAAATTGTGGTTTAGTTCCAGAAAATGAAATAAATGATTGTTAAGGGATACATTGTTCTGTGTTCTGTATTCTTTTCATTTTTCTAATATTCCTGAGAAGAGGAAAATACTAAAGCTTACGTTTATAGCATTAACACTGGAGCATATTAACAAGGTACTCACTCTGTCTTATTTTTTAAACATTTTCTAAATTAGGCTTTTATTAGGAAGGAAACTATGCTATATGACAATGGGCTTTAATGTATATGCACATTTGATCCTGTTTGGATCCTGCTTGGATCTTCTTTTATCATAGTAGTTTTGGTTTTGAACCACATTCAGCAATGCTTAGGGATTACTTCTGGCTCTGTTCTCAAGAACCACTTTTGGTGGTACTAGGGTTTACTATGTGTGATACCAGGGAACACATATGTGAACCTGCATTGTCTATGTGCAAGGCAAGTGTCTTACCCATTGTACTATCTCTCCAGCTCCAATTCCACATTTCACAATTTTTTAAATAAAAACGTACAAAATTTACCATTGTTTAAAAATATAATTTGTATTACTTAAATTATATGGTTTCTTATCATTAATGTGATTTGATATTTGAGACAAAAGATATCTTTTTTGTTTCTAATGCAAAAGATTATCTCTGAAACAACAGACTGACAATCTGATTTAACATTAGAGGAATGTAGGATGCAAGAATAAAATAGATTAAGATATAGTGCTTATGTATTCATTACCTTTAATACATTCTGTAGACCGTAACAGTATAGTTTTATTTATGTTGTTGACTTTCAGTAAATTGCAACTTTGGTGGGAGACTTTCAGAAACTTGTGTTCTAATGAAAAGTTGACATCCATATATGCTCTTGCATTTAGTGTAATTTCCATTGGTTATCCATTCCTTTGATGAAAGAATAATTAGTTGGCATTTTTTGTCTTCGGCATGTGCGTAGCATAGCAACACCTAAAATTTGAGTAATGCAATTGGAAAACTTGTTATTTGAAATTTGTGATCAGAAAACGAAAGGTTAGGCAGTTGAATAGATAATAAGGGCATTATCTAGAAATCTGATTTTAAAGTTCATCAACTATCATCAGTTAAGTATGGTGCACAGGTTTTTACTTACCCTCTTCTGATATTTCTCCATTTAAGTAACCACAATCCCCTGGCAGTGCTAGGAGAGCAAGTTTCTGCCTCATATCTATCTACTACAGCCCGTCACTAGCTTGTCTTAAGTTAAAAACATGGAAAAATTAATGTTCAATATATTTCAGTTATTTTACTTTTAGTTTTGTGAGACAATAGACTGCTACAGTTCCTGACCATAGAAAGAAATAAATGGGTGTTTTGTTGCTGGAGAACTGACACAGGGGAGTTTTGAGACTTTGGCTGTTGTGATATATCCATATAGCCCTCTATAGAAATAATACTGAAAAACTAAAATATGCATCTGGAATATGCTGAGAACTGAAATATGGCATAGTTTTGTTCAATTAAGGCAGCTGGTTATCCATATAAGTAAGCATCAACTTTAAAATGTGCATTATAAGAATTTATTCTTAAAAGTGATTGTTTTTAATATATAGCTAGTTCTCCCATAAAAATTATGGTAGATTAGTCTCAGATTGCAGACAGCAGCTAAAACCTTATTTAAACTCCAATATACTTCAAGTACTATAGCAGCAACATTATTTCAGTCATTACTAACTGCGATTTGAAAATGGTTTCCATTTGCAATGAATGACATTTTAAGTTACATATCAAAAAGCCAGAAGCATTGTACAATACTTAGAATTTAATAACAGCCACAGCACTACACATCAAAATTTGTGTGATATAGCTAAAGAATTACTTGGGAAAATGCAAAAACTTGAATACTATTACCAAAAAATAAGAATAAGTAGAGATAAATTAAATTCTCTCAACAGTATGTCGTTGATTGCAACTGTATAAAATGAAATTTTTTCCATGCAATAACCAGTGAGGATGGAAAAGGCCTGCAATATCCAATATTAAAAATCCAATATTAAAATATCCAACTTTTAAAAATTTCCATTGCATTAGACCTTAGATGGTAATGAGTACACAAGTCATCTAAATAAATGATGAAATGTATATTTATTGATTTTGGAGATATTGAGTCTGGTGACTTACATTGGCCTGTAGTATTCTTTTTACCAAGGATGATATATGATTTGTATGCAAAGTTTAAGAAATCACATATAAACCGCATCACACTAGCCACCATCTTCGCTTTCCCCGCCGGAGAACCCCCACCCCAAACAAACAACCAAAAAACACGGTCCGGCCCGGGGCGCCGGCCCCCCGCCCCCGGGGGAATCGGCGGGTGGGCCGGGGGGGGTGGGGTTTTCCCCCCTCCCCCCCCTCTTCCCCCCCGCCCGCCCCCCCCCCGCCCGCGCCCCGGCGGCGGGGCCCGGGGGGCTCGAGCGGCGGGGCCCCCGCGCGGGCCGCCCCCGCGGCCGCGCTCCCGGCCGGGGGGGGCCTTGGGGTGGGGGGTGGGTTTTTCCGGCGGGCGCCCCCCCGGGGCCCCGGCCAACCCCGCGCGGACACCCCCCCCCCCCAAAACCCCCCACCTCCCCCTCTTCCCCCCCCCCATAAACCCCCCACCCCCAAAAAAAAACCCCACCAACCCCCAACCCCCCCCCAAGCCTTCCCGCGGCGGCCCGGGAATTTAATCTTTTTTCTTTTTTTTTTTTTTTTTTTTTTTTGTTTGGGGGGGGGGGGGTGGGTGTTGGGGTTTGTTTTTTTGGTGTGAACTATATATATATATATTTGCATGTTATCACCTGAATATAGATATAGATGTGTGTATATATATATATATATATATATATATATATATATATATATATATGTATATATATATATATATATATATGCCAAAGGGTAGAACAATTCACAAAATTGAATCTAGAGGCATTTTCAACAACCTATTGCCATTGGAAAAGTGAATAGTAACTAAATAAATAGACTATATCAAATTAATATACTTTAGAATTGAAAAATAATGATCACTAGAAAAAATTCACCCACAGATGGGGAGAAGATATTTGCTTACTCATCTGGTAAAGGATTAAGATTTAAGATAGAATAAGGCACTTGTAAAACTTACAACGTCAAGAAAAGGGAAGAAATGAATAGACACTTAACCAAAGAATAAATACAGATAACCAATAGGTATATGAAAAATCTTTTCTTTATATCACTTATTAGAGCAATGAAAATCAAAACATTAGTTATCTATTCATACCAGTAGACTGTGCACAAATCTAAAACAATAAAAACACTGGTGCTGGCAAAATGTGGGGAAAATGTATGTTATCTGATGTAGTCTCTATAGGAAAAGTATAAAGCTTTCTTAAAAAATAAGAATTGATCTTCCATACAATCTAGTAATTCTACTTCTCAGCATCTACCACAAAGGCCCCAAAAAAATGTCTAAGAAGAGATGAGTGAGTAAAATAATTGTGGCATATATATATATGGCATATATATGGCATATATATGTATACACACAATGGAATACTGCTTAGCTATAAGATCAAATTATGCAGTTGCCATATGGATGTGATTAGAACATCGTGATGAGAAAAAATAGTGAAAGAGAGAGAGACAAAGAATGACCTATCTAATGTGGGATATGAAGGACAAGAGAAAGATAATAACAAATGACAGTAACATTAAACACAACCGAGCTTACCAAGGTGGAGCAGGGAATGAGTTTTGGGGAATAGATATTCTGATAATAAGTGTGGTGTTTGGACATTATACGCTAAAAACTATCATTAACAGTAATGGAAATCATAGTCTTTTAATTTTAAGAAGTGAAATGTTTACTTGTTTGACTTGTGTAAAGTATATATATACGTATATATATATTTATATACACTTTATATATACTTTTATATATATATATATATATATATATATACTTTACACAAATGTTTTATATATATAAAACATTTCTAGGATTTGCAGAAATGAGAAAAATGGAAGTTGGGAAGACTTTTCATCCCAAAGCAAGATACAATTTTTATTTAGCTCTAAAGTAAGCATATTTTACTTAGAAACTTGTTTAATGCTTCTCCTTTGGTGCCTTTGTTTTATTCTCAGGACATAGGCAAATCAATTTGCTACATTTTTCAGAATAACTCTGTCATTTTGTGCTTTATCTATACAATTTGATAATGAAAAGTTTATAGCAGGCATTTTACCCCCCCATTTTACAACAATTGCTAAAATAAAGGATTGACAAAATATCAATCCCAGTTTATTGACTTACCATGCCATGTTTCTCAGCGTAAGAAATAAAATCATTTGGAACTATTATTAGAAGGATGATGTTTGTGGAAAGAATGAATATATTATATCAAAATAAACATTAATTTTTGTATTGAATGTAAGTGATACAGATATTTATTTGGGAATCACCTGTTTCAAAAGATTTAATTTTAGCTCTAAATATCAAATTATGAATAATTGAATGTAATCTAAAATATGTTAGTTGATATAAGTAACAGGAAATGTTGAAAATGTACCGTTAATATAAAACTTTACAGTAAGAATCTAAGTTTTAAGCTAGTAGCAGGTAATTAAAAATGTTATATCTTAATTATTAATAGTTTTTATGAATATGAAGCTCAATTTGTTTCATGAAAATTCTATGTTTCAGTGAACTATGTAAATAATGCTGTTTACATAGCATTGTGCATGTGAATGCCATCCATTGCAAATGGGATGGTATGTCAATTTTAACAATGTAAATAATGCTATTTACATAAATAATGCTGTTTCTGCAATATTGATTAAAGTCTAGTTAAACACAGAGTCTTATTTTTACTAAAAATATAACAAATGACCCAAACTGATAGAGCAATAGTTCTATGGACATATTCTATTTTCATGTTGATTCATATTTATGAAATTATAATACTTTGACAAATTAAATTTAAAACATTTTATAGGTGTCTGATGAATTGGGCATTGTATTTCAACAGCGGGAATATAAAAGGATATCTTGATCAACTTCCATTTGGAAAGACATTGCAATTGTACATAGAGTTTGACTGATCCATGTTACGGCAGAATATGTATAGATTCACAAGAGTTTAGTTCTACTACATTAAGTATCACTGATCTCTAAACCCCAAGTGCCAGCCTGCTTTTCTATTTTCAGGCTTGGAGTCCTCTGCCTTCTAGACTCTCTAAGATTAAATTGATTTTTTGAGAGTCCCTTTTTTCCCATATCCACGCCAGCACCGGTTGTTCTTGCTATTTTGGATGTGTGCCAGTCTCTGTGGTGTGAGATGGTACCTCATTGTTGTTTTGATTTGCATCTCCCTGATGATTAAAGATGAAGAGCACTTTTTCATATGCCTTTTGGCCATTCGAATTTCTTCTTTTGGAAGCTTCTGTTCATTTCTTCTCCCCATTTTTTGATGGGGTTGGCTGTTTTTTTCTTGTGAAGTGCTACCAGTGCCTGATATATCCTGGATATTAACCCCTTGTCAGATGGGTATTGGGTGAATATCCTTTCCCACTCTGTGGATTGTCTTTGTATCTTGGTCACCAATTCTTTTGAGGTGCAGAAGCTTTTCAATTTTATATAATCCCATTTGTTTATCTTTGCTTTGATTTGCTTGGTCAGTGGTGTGTCGTCTTTAAAGATACTTTTCGCTTCCGATTTCGTAGAGTGTTTCTCCTATGTTTTTGTCGATGTACCTTATAGATTCATGTCTGATGTTGAGATCTATAATCCATTTTGATCTGACTTTTGTGCATGGCTTTAGAAGGAGGTCTAAGTTCATTTTTTTTACACGTAGCTGCCCAGTTTTCCCAGCACCATTTGTTGAAGAGGCTTTTCTTTGCTCCACTTAATATTTTTTGCTCCTTTATCGAAGATTAAGTGGTTGTATATTTGAGACACTCACAGACATGAGGCAGAGCTGCTACTTGCTCTCCCTGTGCCCAGCCGCCCACAAGGCGCCCAGGAGGGATGGCAGGTTCTAGCCCTGGCCTGCCACCCCAGCAGAGCCTTGCAACAAGCCAGACGACTCCCCACCCCATGAGGGCCTCCATTTTCCACATCGGACTTCTCTCTCGTCAGAACTCCACCCAGCAGACCAGCCTATCACAGCCCAGCTCATCGAGTTCCACCCTGCAGCAGTATTTTTTAAATCCGACTCAGGTATGCCGGGCCAGAGACCTCACAGACATGAGGCAGAACTGCTACTTGCTCTCCCTGTGCCTAGCCACCCACAAGGCGCCCAGGAGGGATGGCAGGTTCTAGCCCCTGGCCTGCCACCCCAGCAGAGCCTTGCAACAAGCCAGATGACCCCCCACTCCATGAGGGCCTCCATTTTCCACATCCGGACTTCTTTGTCGTCAGAACTCCACCCAGCAGACCAGCCTATCACAGCCCGGCTCATCAATAAATGCTGGACTTAGAGATGACTACAGGGAGTATGCTACCTGCACGGCAGAACCTAGCAAGCTACCCGTGTTGTATTTGATATGCCAAATACCAGTAACAATTATAGACCTCATTCCGGAATGGATTGAGGCTCTTTATGTTCCTGGAGCAAGCAGATGCCCTTGGGCTCTACTAGCATGAGACAGGACATATGGAGATGTTACTGGGGCCCGCTCGAGCAAATCGATGATGAATGGGAAGACTGTGATACAGTGATATTTGAGAGTGTGTTTCAGGATATGCAGCTGTCAGAAAAGATGAAATTATGAAATTTACCTGCAAATGGATGGACATGGAGACTATCATGCTGAGTGAAACTAGTCAGAAGGAAAAGGACAGATATAGAATGACTGCATTCATTAATAGGATATAAATAGATACCAGTGTTTTATGAAGTGTGGGAAATGGTAATGGCAGATTAAAACTCACCATTGAATATACACAAAGAGACTTAAGTGATAAACTCTAAATATCTGCAGGGCTAGCCACAATGTGTAAAAAAGAGAGGAGAGAGAGAGAGAGAGAGAGAGAGAGAGAGAGAAAGAGAGGAAATGGGGGGTACCTGCTATTGAAGCAGCCTGGGAGTGGCGGGAGGGGGTTTAATACATTGGTGGTGGAAATGGAGCACTGGTGGAGGGATGGGTGCTGGAATACTGTATTACCAAGAACCAATTATGAACACCATTTGTAATTGTATGTCTCACGGTGGTATAATAAAAAAAAATAAAGAAATTGATTTCTTGTAAAGAACATTTCACTAGTTTAGGTATGATAATATTGACTCCTGGAATTTTTTTAAAAAAAGAAACAGTTTTGGTATGCCATCATTCCATAATTATAACCAGGGTTTTCTTCAGTACAACACTCAGATCCCATTAATGGTAAATTATCTCTTGTGTGGTTATTTCTCTGGTCAAAGATAATTTGATTGCAGTTACTAGACTCAAGCTAATGATGTTTACTAATCTGCTTATTGCAAGTGATAAACCAAAGGAAATAATGCTGATAGAAAGATATCAGCACAAATTATGAGAAGCCAATGTACCATACAGTCTGGCCTTCGCTGGGTATTTTTTCTCTTAATAGAAGAGGGGAATGCACTGATACAGAGAAAGCTACCATTGCTCTTTCATCGCACTACTGAGCTTTAGTTCACCACACATCATGTACACTATATCCGATAACATTCATTGCCTCTTGATTTGGATTAGTATTTACACATGAATTAACAATTAGAATTAGAGGAAGAGCAATTGAGTCTCAGACTAGCTTCCTTGGGGCTGCTTAATAGATAAAATCTGCGGCCCCTTTCTTAGCCATCCAGAAATACGGAGCAATAACAAGCATTGATGCCAAAGTTCTCCTTTCCAATTAAAGTTATGGTCACTTTTGGTCTGATTTATAGAAAATGACTCAGATTGCCCTTATGTATTTTATATTTATTATCACAAGTTGTAAACCTGATACATGTTTTACAACATGTAAATAAGGAGGAAATGCAAGTCTCACAAGTTAAATGAGTTTATATGTTTTTTAAATAAATAAAAAATAGCATTTCATAAATTGAATTCAGTAATCCTACAGTAATAACTGTAGTAAAAGTGATTCAGTCTACTACTAAACATGGAAATATTGTTTATATCAGCTTTGGAATTTAGTCCATTCTTCCACATTTAATACAGGGAATAAATCTTTTATTTTTAAGACCAGATTATATTTGAACAGCAAAAATAATCATAGGCCTGCAGCAGTAGATTTATTTCTTTAGCATTGTACAATCCCAAACATAGTAATTGTTTTCAAAGCTGCTAAGAATCGTCCTGAAGTGAAATTACTAGATTCATAGCCTTGTGTTTAAAAAATGTGGTAAAAAATCACCCATTATGTGATGTGTGGCAAACTCATGTAGTTTTCTAACTCTCAAGCTTGAGTTGCTTATCTTTGATACCATTCTCTTGGATAATAAAAAGGTCTTTTATCTCTAAATCCTGATATATCTAAATGATTATTATCATGATTATTAACACATAAGCTATATGCTTGCATGGTACTTTTTTCAGTATTCTTCTAACCTCCCATGACTATTCCTGCTCAACCTCAAAATAGGTAAAGATAGCTCATTAGACTTAATTTTTTTTTTTTTCTTTTTGGGTCACACCTAGAGATGCTAAGGAGTTACTCCTGGCTCTGAACTCAGAAATTATTCCTGGCAGTGCTCAAGGGACCATTTGGGATGCCGGGACTAAAATACATGTCAGCCTCATGCAAGGCAAGAACCCTACCCACTCAGGCTCTATTTTTTGAAATATTTCAATTTGTTACTGTTACTGTTTTTGGCATATTGAATACACCACGGGTAGCTTGCCAGCCTCTGCCATGATAAATGGTACAAGGACAAAAATGAACTGATCAAAGTTGAGAGTCCAGAAATACACAATATCTTTCTTAAAATGCAAAAAGAGGAGAGGGGAAAAGAGAGAGAGGGAGGGAGGGAAGGAGAGAAAGAGAGAGAGAGCGCAAAGAGAAGTACCTGTTATAGAGCATAGAGGCAGGTGGGGGTGTGTGTGTGTGTGTGTGAGAGGAGAGAGAGAGAGAGAGAGAGAAACTAGGGACACTGGTGGTGGGTAATGTGTACTAGTGGAGGGAATGGATGCTGGAACACTGTATGACTGACACCCTATAATGATATTTCAATATTTCAATTTAAATATTTCTTAATAGTGATATACTATCCATCTATTTTCTGAATGGGTTAATGATAAATATGTCTTGATAGATAATTATAGAATTACTATTATACTGTTGCAGTGAAATGATTTCCATTTAAATAAAATAATAGTCATACCCTCAGAATAGATCCCCTTGCATCACCAAGAGTAATCCCTGAGCACTCTGGGAGGTGACTCCCAATACAAAAATTTCCCATTCCTCCAGTACGTTGGAGATTTTGAGGAGTATAGGTAATAAATATTTGAAAGTTGGGTAGAACTCACCAATGAATCCTTCTTGAGTTGGGTCTTGTTCTAGGGACAATTTTGGAATTAGTTTCAATTTGTTTACTCATGATTTGTCTGTTCAGTTTTCTGTATCTCATGATTCATCTTGGGAGGTTGTATTATTTTAAGATTGAATTTTTTCTAGATTATACACTTTCATGGTAAAAAGTTGTTCACAGCAACTTCCTTTGGGTTTCTGAGATGTGTGTTGTAATTGTCCCCTTTCATGTCTAATCTAAATTATTTGGGTTTTCTCTTTATTTCCCTTGAGAGTTAAACTGTTTGTTAATCTTATTATTTATAAAAGCATCCCCTGACAACATATGTCCTTCATTTTACATATCTGTGTCATTCATTTCTATTATTTTTTCTTCTATTTTTTCCTTCCTTACACTCCAATTTGGGATTTATTTGTTCTTCCTAGCTTCTCAAGCTTAGATCATTAATTTGAAATTTTTCCTGATTTCTGAGATGTAAGCCCTTATTTCTATGAATATCTCTCCCTAGTTCTGATTTTGCTGTGTATCCTGGGCTCTCATAGTTTGTGTTTACATCCTTGTTCCTTCCTAGCATTTTATTTTGTTGGCTGCCCCTGGCAGTGTTCAGGGTTTATTTGTTGGTCTAAGCTTAGTGATCACTCTGGACACTGCTTGGGAGAGCATATGCTGTTACAGGGATTAAGTAAGGATTGGTGACATGCAAGGCAAGTGCCTTAACACATTCATTGCCTGTCTGGCACTTGAGGAATCTCCTTATTTCTTTTTTGATTTCTATTTTATCGTTCCTGATGTGTGTCTTGTTCTTGAAAGGATCATTGATTTAATTTTTGGCTTTTTCCTTTCTGATACTGAACCCCACTGCTATATTCCTTAGCTCACTCATTTCTGTGTGAATTCTTTCATCATTTTCCCTATCAGTATTCATTTAAATATTTACAAAATCTTTCTTCTAAGAAATTCTTCTTTTCAGTGAACAATGAGATGATTATTTATCTGAGGTCATCCTTGTCTAGCATCAAAAGTTCTGGTGTTATTACAGTCTTACTTGGACATCTGTCTCACATGTGTTAAAATGGCTGAATTACTTAGGGTCTTTTCCCTCATAATTCTTGGGGGTTTGTGGTAGATAAGAGTGGCGTTCTAAATTCCAAGTGTTCTGAACAATTATGGTGCTACCCTTCACGGTATCAGACCAGTAATTATAACTTTGATAATTTCTAGCTACCATGGCTGCCATGCGGTGATAATTTCTCCACCAGATTAGCAGAGAAATTAGGCATTTTGAGATATGGAGCTCTAATTCACTGGGGAATGGAATGTCCAGTCCTCATTGCTCACCTCAGAGAACCTACTGAGACTGAAAGAAACTTTTTAAGATTCTTTATGGAATCAGATAAGGGAATCCAGGAGATGTGCGTCTACCGTTACCTGCTGAGCAAAGTGTAGGTGGGTGCTTTATCAAGGAGGCAGAAGTCCAGACTCTGAAGAAGTGAGCAACAAGGCTACATGTGAATACCGAGCAAAGGTAATTCTTGAATCTAAGATCTGTAAAGATAGTATAGAGCGTAAGATGCTCGCCTTACATGTAGCTGACCCCAGACTGATCTTCAGAACTGCCAGGGGTGATCTTAAACACAGAAAGACTAAATACTGAGCACTTCCAGGTGTGTGACCTACCTATCCCTCTCCAAAGCAAAACAGAAAAACTCTCAAATCTAACAACCAGTAGATGGTAACTATGGTGTGTAAATATTTGCATGAAAACTCCTTGTTTATGGAGAATAAATATTAATATTTTTGTAAATGGCATCATATATTCAACTACTGTATTCAGAATAGCACTGGTTTGAATATGGTAGAGATTCTCAGAATTTATCATTGAAATTACCCAGTATATGCTCTGTGTTAGATATTATACTAGATTCTCGAAGTGGTATATTTGATACATAAAACCATCCTCTGAATTATGCATTTATTTTTTTAAAAAATTGAGTCCAGTTTTGACATATTTACCTGATTTGTACTACAGCTATAATATAAAAGTTGAGAGATAAAAGATATTCAATATCATAGAATTTTTTTTTTTTTATTGAACACGGTAGCTTTCTTTTGCTTTACTAAACTCAAATGTGTGTTTATAAACACTGGTGCACAGATTGGTTCTCATCTGTTAGTGTAAGAAAGTTGAAGAGTATTGGTCTCCTTCTATGTTACAACTGAAGATCCATGGACTAATACGCAGAACAGGTGTCTATTTGCTGGTGTAAAAAGGTGTGCAAAACAGTTTTTAAAGAGATTTTTTTATGGGTGTGGGGGGGACCACATACTTCCCCCCCCTTTCCCCTCCCCCTTTAAACCCAACCCCCCCCCCCCGCCCCCCCCTCCCCCCCCCTTGCGCCCGGCGCGCCACCCCCCCCCCCTCCCCCCCCCCCCCCCCCCCCCCCCGCGCGGGGCGTGGGGCGTGACGCGCCCCCAGCTTCCCTCCTCCCCCCCCCCCCCCCCCCCCCCCCCTTTATTTTTTTTTTTTCCCCCTCCCCCCCCGCCCCCAAACCTCCCCCCACCCCCCCCCCCCCCCCCCCCCCCCCCCCCAGCCTCCCCCCCCCTTTTTCTCTGGTTTTTCCCTTTTTTTGTTTGTTTTTTTTTTCTCCGGCGGGGGTTGATTTTTCCCTTCCCCCGGGGGAACCCCTCTCTGTCTCCAGGCCCCCCCCCCCCCCCCCCCCCCAGAAAGGTTGTATTTCCTGAAGTTTGCATAGTTTCAAGAATATAGTAGATGTGTTCCTGTTTTGTTGTTACAGCTGAATGAATATCTAATTGAGGTATTGTATCTCTTGTGTCTAGTATGGGCTCTTTTGTCTTAAGATATTGTAAACCATGATCTGAACTTGTGATCATAGAGAAAACATGTTAATTCAGACTTTCAATTCTTTCAGTTAAAGATAGGCAGTAGTATATGGGTTTTCCATGGAGAAACCTGCTGCTCCATTCTTGGCTCATTCTCACTTCCATTACACATCTATTTTCACCATCTGTGTCAGATAAAACTTACATGTAGGGCAAAAATTACAATGATAAGGGGTAGAGTGCCTTGAGAAAGCTTAAAGATGACTTTTCTTTGGTGTATTTTTTGCACTTAATATGTCAATAATTAATAATACTTAAGTCTGCTCTCGTCATAGGAAAATATTCATTTTCTTCCACTTAGAATGCCACACAAAAATTGTTTATATTTATGTTACACATGTGCCATGTATTTCAAAATTATGTACCAATAAATGTTCAAGTGCAGCTCACACTAAAATATTTCTCTCTTAATAGCTTGTTTGGCATATTTTACATTCTAATAATGTGATGTTTAGTGTAAAATATGCTAAAGATTTAAATTAATTTGAGTAGATTTGATCTGTAGACAATCACCAACTTGGAGGTGCAGAGTATCTCTGTCATCTGCCCTTTCTCATTTTGGGAATATCGTTACTTAGGAAAAGACTTAGAAAAATAATTACTTTTGGATCATATGCTATCAAATGGAAATTATTTTTTCTGCATGCAAATTTGTAGAGTAAGTTGCCATTCTAAATCATTATCGATGGATTTGAAGGAAAATGAGAAGATATGATTTCCAAAAATTATCCATGATGTGGGGAATTCACAGAAATGTAGCACAGCATATTTATTTAAATATTTGAACATTTAATATAAATTTCTGTTTGTTTTGCCTATGTTACAGGATTCATCAATAGTAGAAGTTTGAGGAGGTGTAAAGACCCTAACTCAAAAATCATACTATAATTGACATACATCTTTAAGTTCTAGTTCTATGGGAAAATTTTTTATCTTCCCTGGTGGTAAATAATCTTAAATTGCTCTAAAAATTTGCATTATAAACTTTATGATTATTCAGAAATTAAATTAAATTTCTCATTAATTATCTATATTTTTTCCATTTCTGTCTCATATCCTCCATATCTTTTATTACCCCTCAGTTCTCTTTCTTACCTCAATTTCCTTATTAGTATGCTCAGGCAGGCAGTATGCTCACAAGCAGTGCTCAACATGTCCATGGACCACTTCCAGGGGAAGTTGATTCAGGTATTCACACTTGAAGTTCTTTTTGTTTGTTTTTTTTTGGGAGGTCACACCCAGCAATGCTCAGGGATTACTCCTGGCTCTGCACTCAGGAATTACTCTTGGCAGTGCTTGGGGGACCATATGGGATGCTGGGGATCAAACCCGGATCAGACAAACAACCTACCCGCTGTGCTAGTGTTCTGGCCCCTCACACTTGAAGTTCTAGTACACAGGCTCATTAGTCCTGAGGACAAGCAAGACTTTGCCCAAGGTACCAGGGGACATTGTTGCTTAGTGATTGTACTCTAGGTCTCTGCTTGCAAGATATGAATTCCAGTCCTTTGATCTAGCTCGTAGGCCCTTCCTTGCATTTTTTTTTTCAAATCTTTAGTATATTTTTTGCTCTAGCTAGATTTCTTCTTGTTTTGTTTAGTTTTTGTGCCACATCTGGTGACTTTTAATGCTTACTCTTGGCTCTGAGCTCCTGAGCTTAGGGATCATTCCTGAACCCTTGGCAGGCCATGTGGAGTGCTGGGGATCTAATGCGGGTCAGTCTCATGCAAAGCAAATGTCCAACTAGCTTTACTATCTCTTCAGCCTGCTCCTCCTCCTCCTCCTCTTTCTCCGCCTCTTCCTCCTCCTCTTTCTCCTCCTCCTCCCCCTCCTCCCCCCCTCTTCTCCCTCTTCCCCCTCCTCCCCCTCCTCCTCTTCTTCATTTTTTTTTGGTGGGGTGGTTCTTAGGCCATACCTGACAATGATTAAGGGTTGCTACTGGCTCTGCACTCAGGAATTATTCCTGGTGGTGCTTGGGGAACCGTATGGGATGCTGGCGATCAACCTGAATCAGCTGTGTGCAAAGCAAATGCCCTACCTGCTGTACTATCACTCGGGCCCCTCCAGCCGGGTTCCTTAATTATTAAGGAAATAATTGCTTCCATAAAAATCTCTGTATAAAATTATGCATGTTATTAAAATATAATTTTGAAATGCATATTAAAATCAGCTAAGATTAAGAGACTTATTTTGGACTGTACTGAATGCTTTGAGTGCATGACTTCATTGCAGCATCTCTTAGACTGAAGTAGAGATTAGCACTGTGCACAGTTTTAGATGAAAAAACTAAAATGCAGTGTGCCACCCATTTTCGGTCAGACTTTTCTCAGTACTAGCTAGACAATGTCGCACGCATCAGGTACAGTATTCCTTGGTCCTTCTTTCCAAACAGATGCAATCATTAAGCACAGTGTAGAAGACAGAGAGAAATACTTTGAAGCAGTCTGTGAAGCAGGGATTTGTTCAAATTCAAGTCCTTGCTCACCCTTTTCACATTGCTTTAGTTCCTCATCTATAAAATGAGGTAGTAATAATAACTCCTTCATAGCCTTGTTGAGACTGCATTATGTCCTTTAATATGTATTATACACAACAATGACTATCACGAATAAACACTTTATAGTGGCTTACTAGTAAAAGTTTAACTTCTGATTTGGGTTGGCACACAGAATGGAGAGGGCTTTGATCTTTTAATACTTCTTATTAAGATGTACTAAATCTCACCACAGCCAACTTTGATTCCCAGCATGGCATCACTAAATGTGTTAGAAAGAGTTGCCCAGCAGCTTTTGGAACACAGATATAGCAATGTAATAAAATAATTAGGATACAGTAAATTGATTATTATCTACCTTTATTTAAAATATATACTTAAACTTATGCTAATGAAAATATATTTAATTTGCATTTGCATTCCTTTCATAATTAAAATTCAATTTAATCAGTATTAGTATAAGTTGTATTTATATTTATGTTAATCTTTTATTTTCACAACTAATTCAGGGAATTTTATTTTCTCCATTTATTCTAAGTACATATTTTAAATAACATCTATGTTCGACAGTAGCTAACACAATTCCTAGTTACTAACAATTTTCCCTCACAGAACTATACATGTCAGCCTAATATACTGTTGGTACATCATAAAGTTTTCTTAAATACAAAGAAAATCTTAGTCATTGTCAGGTAGAGATTAAGCATGCTTCTTAATAGAGTAACTCCTATTATCTAGATTTTAGTGAGCTAAAATCTTCCAGTGAAATAGCAGTGTGTTTCATTTATGGCATATATGTTTATTTATGGCTTATGTAAGAGGTATAACATGTAGTTAATGCAATGAGGGAAGGTTATAGCATAATAGCCGAAATTTGGTAAATATCAAATAGCTATTTAAGGAGAAATTTTATATCTTGATCCAGATAATCCTCAGGAGACCTTAGAGCACAATGATTCTGGGTTGTTGGTTCACTCAAGGCCCTTTACTATGTGAGGCCTGGAAACTCAGGCCTTGCAAGTTTCATCAATGATCTGGGTCAATCCCCTTATGCGAGGTACTTCCAAAGCCGTGCTCTACAGTGCTCAAGGAGCTGCGTAGATGTGCCCAGATCATGTGTTATAGGGATAGAATATGACTTAATACCAATACTTTTTTTTTTTTATTAACCAACCCACCCCAACCCAACCCCCCCCCCCCCCCCCCCCCCCCCCCACCCCAAACCCCCGCCCCCGCCCCTCAACAGACCGTTTCCCTAGTATATTTCTTGACTACTATGCTCTTGTGTATGGAGAACCAAAGGTTGCCATATGTAACACATGCATCTTTATCCCATCGCTTTCTATCTGACCTCAGATTCTTTCTAAAGAAATCTCACACCATATAAAGAAATAAGAAAAGGACCAGAAATTGTAATTTGTTTTCTAAAAACAAATTATGCTGCAGTGTAACATAATTTAAGCGGAATCAGCTTCTACCTTTGTCATATCTGGTAAGTCACAATCCACATAAACTCTTTGGTGATTGTAAAACAAAGGTAATTAATTTGCTTCAAACAGAAATAAAAAGGTCATCCAAAAACATGGTCAGACCCTGTGGTTTGGGATGCTACAAGCATATAAAAAGCATGTAAAACAGGAAGATAGTTGAATAATTAAAGATGAGTAAATATTCAGTTTTTCTCAAAAATGAATAAAATGTGAAAAACACATGTTTAATCTTCAGGAAACCTATTTAATTTCCTTCCTCACTTATAACATTTCATATTTTTATTAGGAATACAGTCTGACTGAATAAGCAAGAAACTGGGAACATTAGTGGTGGGAAATGTGTATTGGTGGAGGAACAGGTGCTGGAAAACTGTATCACTGAACCCCAATCACGAACAGCTTTGTAACTCTCTATCTCACAGTGATATAATAAAATAAAATTTTTTAAAAGTCAGTCAAAACTGGGATCAGAGCGATAGCCCAGCGGGTAGGGTGTTTGCCTTGCACGCCGGCCTGTGCCGGCCTGGGTTCAATCCTCAGCATCCCATATGGTCCCCCGCGCACCGCCAGGAGTAATTCCTGAGTGCAGAGCCAGGAGAAACCCCTGAGCATTGCCGGGTGTAACCCCCCCCCGAAAAAAAAGGCAAAAAAAGTTAGCCAAAACCTTTTTGATCCAGTCATTATGAGGTCACAAGTTGGTTTGAGGAAGTTAGCTCAGAGGTCATAGATTGGTATCCAGGATGCTAGCTCTGAGGGTAAACTTTAGTATGTTGGATGTTTTTATTCGGGAATTACTTGTCATTAATATCTATGGAAGGGATAGAGGAAGCATTAGTGGCTGGAGGGCTCAAGCTATGAGATACCTGTGCCCACTGCTGACAAATGAGAAATATTTTGAGCTAGAATTTTCCTTTTAGAGTTGTCACAGATTTGATCAAAGTATTCAGCAGTTTGCATTCCACAGTGATATGCATGATTGTGGTCAAGGTGAGCCACTGAGGTACAGGAAATCCCTGAAAGGTCGAGAGCCGGGAGATGTCCAGCTGACCTGCCCAAGCAATAGAACCAAATATTATAAAAGAAAAGAGATGTAAGATGTGCTTTAGAGTGTTTAGAAAGTCTCAAATGATGTCGATGTGCCTTGGAGTGTTACGAAAGTCTTCTCAGAGTCTAGAAACTATTCCCTGACTTTGTAAACCATCCCCCAACCGTGCTTTTAACTGCCAAATGTATTTGCTGCTCTTTTTTGAGTCAACTTGTTGCTCCAAATTTTCTCTTCCTCTTTGCTTTCATTTACTGACCAAATAATAATCTTAAGATCTGTGGCTGATTTTTCTGGCCCATTTTGATTTCTCAAGCATCACTGTTAAATCACATTCTGTATTTTCAAAGACAGCCTGAATAGCAAGTAATTGTAGCTTTCCCCATGAAAATGTGTTTTATTACATATTTGCTATGAAATCTAATTCTTAGTTTTTTAAAGTTCATATATATATATATATGACAAAATATATATATATATATGTAATGAACACAAATGATTGAAAGACTGCTTTTAAGTCTATTACATTGACTTTGCAACTGTGAAATATGGCATTATGACTGCTACAATATCACCAATAAATACCAACTCATGTTTGATACAAAGGTGAATGTCATGATCATCGTCAGGCTAATTGGCTAGTTATAATGACAGACCATTCTTGGGTAAGACATGACATTGTCTTATATTTTTTTGTATCATAAATAGCTCCTAGAATAGTACTAGACACCTAGAAATGATTAAAAGTATCTCCCATTAAGTTTATCAAGCTTCTATTAATGCTAGAAAGTGATTTACTACATTGCTACCGTGAGCTTTTCTTTCTTCAGTTGAATGAACTCCGCCTCTGGAGGGGATAGTTTGGGTTTGTTTTTTCTAACAATCCAAATCAGCAATAATCACCTGCTGGGTCACCTTCAGAGTATTTTAGAAAGAGTGTTTCTCACAGAGTGTGTTATGATGCATTTCATAGATGTTCATGTAGAATATTTCGAGGAGAAATAAACTTTGGTGAAGGCAGTGATGACAGTTTCTTCTATAGCGCTACCAAGGCATGAGATATCACGTTGCCTCTGTACGAGTTCTTGGTGTATTTCAAGACGCAGCACCCCCAGACCAAAAGGCCTTGGGAAGAGAGCAAAGCCCTGAAGTGTATTTTCAGGTCCTCTGTTAACACAGACCAGATACCCACAAATAGTGAAGATGAGAGAGAGTCCAAATGGTTGGTTCAGCTGTAGAGCTAAAAGTGTTCCCAAATTACATTACTTTTCTGAAAACCGAGGATGTCGACAAATTTGAAGTAATCCTATATAATAAAAATGCATTAGAAGTAGCTTGTCTCCTTATGGAATATTAAGAAAATATGAAAAATATGTCTACTTCTGATGGAACTTTTGATCTTTAAAAATTATTATTGTGTATATTTTAAAAGCACAAGTATTCCTCATGCCAACATAGATTGATATTTGCCCTTCCATATTTACTTTGTAATATGTCTTTGCTTAAATAACATATTTATCAAACTACCTAAGAATGCTTAATATTATTCGTAAGAGTAGAAGTGGAACAAATAAACAACTTGACCTTCTGAATAATTCCAACACCTTAAAAATGTACTTAATGGCTAATCTGTGCTACAAAATTGTTGTAAAAGACCATGGTCCTTTCTCTGGATTTTGAACTCTATCAGAACTGCAATTGAAAAAAATACTTCACACAAAAAAGCACAAAACAAGTTTAAAGGATAACAAAATAAAATGTTTCCCAAAGTTTGATGATGCCATTTTAAATGCAATTTAATACAGTAAAAATATGCCTACCATGCAAAACTTTTCTATAGAAACCTGAATAAATATCAGGAAATATTTTGTGAAATTAACACATTTTTTAATAAATATATCTAATATATATTGTTTAGTTACATTAAAAGAGTTGTTTTTGTGTGAGAAAATTAGTTCAGGTAATAATATATCATATAGTAATATGTAAGAAATAATGTTTCAAAATATAACAAAAATCATATGAGTTATCCTGTATGATTATACCAGAAGTTTTCACTACTGAGGGAAAATGTTTTCATTATTAACTTGGTAGTTCACATTTAATTTATGAATTTTAAACGAGAAATTAATATATGACTATTTAATATTTTAGTCTCATTCAGTAGATGGTTAATTTTTTTAACATTTAAACAGTTTTCTTTTTTCTATTTTTTAATACCAAAACTCAAACATGAACATCTTTGTAATTGTATATCTCACAGTGGTATAATATAATTATAAGATGATTGATTATTTTGCTTTTAAGTATAGAGGTCACAGTTATAGATGTGTACAAGAGACATGTCTGAACAGTCAAGGCACGCAGTCTCAAAGTCTGGAAAATAATCTTACAAACAATACGCTTAGGGGATGGAATGATAGCATAGTGGGTAGGGCATTTGTCTTGCATGTGACTGACCAGGGTTCGATCCCTGGCATCCCATATGGTCCCCGGGGCGCTGCCAGGAGTAATTCCTGAGTGCAGAGCCAGGAGTAACCCCTGAGCATTTCTGAGTGTGACCAAAAAGAAGAAAAAAAAACCCAAACCAATGCCGTTAAAAGACTGTGGTGGTCAAATTTGTCAAGACCCTGAAGGAACAATTTGAGGCTCTTCATATTCCTGAATCAACCAGAAGCCATTGGGCTACATTGGCACGTGATAGGGTCCAACGGAAATGTTACTGGCTCCTGCTCGAGCAAATCGATGAATAACAGATTCAAGTGATCAAGTGATCAGTGATCAAGATTAAAATTAAAAAGTTAATAGGAGAAACAGGAATACATCATTTCTGTTTTCCTTTTCCTTTTCTTTCTTTAGACCACACCCTACATTACTCAGGGCTTGCTCTGACAAGCTCAGAATACCATATCTGGTGCCAGGTACTGAACCTGTTTTCAGTGTGCAAGGCAAGTGTTTTACCATTGTATGATCACACTTTTCCATGGATGGTCATCTCTTCTTTTTTTTATTTTCTTAAATTCTTTTTCCCCCTTACATCTTACATACACACTGATTTACAGTTATTTGTGGTGTTTTGTAGGACATTTAACATACTAACACCAATCCCAATACCATTGTTCTTGCCCACCACCATTTTCCCCAATTTTTCCAACCATCCCTTAATGCTGCCCCCCATAACCAACCCTCAATAATTTTTATATGGCTTGTTATATATAATTTGCTGAAAGAATGGTCAAAAAAGTTTCCTCAGAAGAAAGTTAGTTGGGATTGCGTATCTGGCCAAGGAGCTATTAACAATTGTAAAATATATTACCAGATGCTATCATATAAACACTATGTGTTAATAGTCTGTTAAACAAGATTGGATGCCTTCTACATTATGTCCCATCCAGTCTACTATGCTGCTCTTGGCTTATTAGTATTGTCGAGTTTGAGAAAGTCCAAAACTTTCAACGAGGAGAAACAGGCACAGTTCAATTTTTAACTGGTGGCATTTTAGGGTGTGTGTGTGACTGCCTCAACTTCTGGAAGTACAGGGAGATGGAGGTGTGGGAAGGTAGCCAATCCCTGGCTCTATAAAAGCCTGAATATTTCAGTCACAAAACCCATGTACCTGAGTTTTTCAACAGAT
Organism: Cryptotis parvus; assembly: GCA_021461705.1. Classification (NCBI taxonomy): domain Eukaryota; kingdom Metazoa; phylum Chordata; class Mammalia; order Eulipotyphla; family Soricidae; genus Cryptotis; species Cryptotis parvus. The sequence goes on from JAJIBD010026287.1 coordinate 95,423, forward strand.
TAATTTCTAGACAAAACTCATCCGGAGCAGTGTAGTTCTGCCAGGAGTATGGCAGCAAATATAGAATGTGAGGATTTCTGCTACCGGGGCTCAGGTTAGGCGGGTGTGGGGATCCCCCGCCCCCGACACAGAGATACCCAGGATAACTAAAAATAACACCAGGTCTGGGAGAATCTCTGCATCTTGTTCATTTCTCTCGAGAATTATTTATGAGTTTCTGGATTCTGGCCAATGAAAAAGCTTACACGGTGCTGGAGGTGGTTTTGGATGGTCATTTCTTAATGATTAATGGTTCAGTACTTCAAGAAGAGCTCACACATTAAAAATATGCAAACCTAGGGCCGGGCAGCGATAGCCCAGTGGGTAGGGTGTTGGCCTTGCACGCTGCTGGAGTAATTTCTGAGTGCAGAACCAGGAGAAACCCCCTGAGCATTGCCAGGAATGACACAAAAAAATAAAGCAAAAAAAAATGCAAACCTAGTGATAGACCATTCAAATATTTAAAATAACTGCTAATAGACATGAAAGAAAATATTGACAGCAACATAATAGTAGTAGGGAAAGTTAACACTCCTTTATAATGTCCTGCAAATAGACGAGGCAAACACTGGAAAAGGAAACATGGCCTTGAGGAGTAAGTGGAAGTGAAGGGCCCTACAGGTTTATCCTAGTCCTTCCATTCCAATGTGGCATATACACATTTTTATCCACTGCACACAAGACATTCATCAAGATAGACAGCATACAGGGTACAAAACATGCCCCTGAAAAATCACAAAGAAAAATATTATGTCAACTATCTTCTCAAAACTCAAATTAATCTCATACCAGAAATGGAAAAAGACAAACACTTTCAATGAAATAGAATTAATTCAATAAATAAGGATTTTCTATATTAAAAATTGTTATGCCAACAATATTTTAACAACCAAGTGAGAGAGCAATAGATGGCCAAAAGTAGTAGAACTGAAGAATTGTTCTACATAAATGAGCTTGTCTAAGGGGGAAGGTGAGGCAGGGCTTGGAAGAAGGTGGAAAAGAGGAATCCTTGGGATATGAGTAGAGGGACAGCCAGTGTGGTGGCAAGTGTGGTATTGGATTATTTGTGCGTGAAAGTCACATTAACAGTGCTACCAAACACAGAAATTTAATAAAAGAGTTAAAATGGTATAGGATTTATTATAAGTATTCACATGAATGTAAGTAAATGTTATTAGAGCAGTCTTTTGAATTACTCCTGATGGTGCTCGGGGGACCATATGGGATGCCGGGAATCCAAACGGGAATCCAACCCTGGCCGGCCACGTGCAAGGCGAATGCCCTAACCACTGGGCTATTGATCCGGCCCTAGAGCAGTCTTAATCCAAAGAGTGTACCCATTGTTACAGAAGAAGAAAGAGCACAGTAGTAACTCAGTCAAACCTAGGAAGGTTTTCCTTTCTGAGGTATGATGACTGAATTAATATGCATGCTACGTTTCTGTTTTGAAGCCATCTTCCTACCCTGAGAAGTATGGGGAGTTCAACATAACTAAAAGGAAGATGCTATGTAAATATGAGCCAAGATAGATTGATATTGTAGTTAATATTTTAATAAGGAAGTCATGCCTGGAAAGCTGGGCGGCTTAAATTACTTGGCATTTTCTGAGTTAGAATCAGAATAATTGAAGTGGAAAGGTTGTATGGTGTACAGAGAGATGGGGACACTGACATTTAGGAGATGTTGACTTTGCCAAAGTCATAGTTAGCACATGGGAGAACTTTGATTAGAAATCCCCTCTATATACTTTTTGCATTAAAATTCCTTCCCATTAAATCAAGAAACATTTGCACAAGAAGCTTTCAAACCATATTGGCTGGTGATAAGAGTATAATTAAGGAATGAAGGCGGGGCCCCAGATAGCAGCATGTTTCATACTATCAGAGTCACACTTTAAGGTAGAATTCCCCAGATTCAGACTGTGGAAGAGAGTTGGGCATGTAAATATTTTATTAGCAAGGTATTCTCAGGAAATGCACCCAGGAAAATGAAGAATTCAGTGAATTGAAAAAAGCCAAAAGATTCTATATTAGCAAGAAGAGTACCACTATAGACACTAGGTCATCCACCTCGGCAACTCTGCAAGACAGTGTGAAATACACAACAGAATCTGCTCATTACTAAATAGTATCTACAACTTTCATAATCTTTAATAAAAAATATTCATTGAGAACATTGAAAGGATTTTATTAAAATGTAGTTTGAAAACTACAGAAATAACTGTGATTAGTGTAGCTATGCACCAACAATTTATTTTATTTTTTGCTTTTTGGGTGACAACCAACGATGCTCAGGGGTTACTCCTGGCTCTTCACTCAGAAATTACTCCTATCAATACTCAGGAACCATATATGGGATACTGGGGATCAAACCCAGGTTGGTGGAATGCAAGGCAAATGCCCTACCTGCTATGCTATTGCTCCCGCTCTGCTATGAGGCAACTGGGAAGGAAGGTGAGTTCTAGCCCTGGCCCACCATCCCAGTAGAGCTTCTCAAGAAGCCAGAGGAACCCCCACACCATGAGGGCCGCCATTTTCAACATCCAGACTCCAAAGCTAATCAGAGCTCCATACAAGAGATAAGTGGATCTCTCCTTGTTGCTCATGGCAGCAAAGCAGCCATGCGGTTCATCAGTAAATGCATGAACTGAGAGCTTACTACCGAGAGTATACCACCCACATGGCAGAGCCAGGCAAGCTACCCATGTCGTATTTGATAAACCAAAACCTGGTAACAATTATAGATCTTATTCCCATGACCTGAACAAATAGTTTGAGGCTCTTTGTATTGCCGGTGTGAGCAGGTGCCCTTGGGCTAGACTAGCATGCAACAGGAAGTATGGAGATGTAACTGGTGCCTGCTTGAGTAAATAGATGAACAATGGGAAGACAAATGATAAAAGTGATATACCAACACAGCTTTGGTCAAATGATCTTTCAACTATCATTAGCAAAGGAATCTAAATGTAAGACTTATTATTTCCTATTATTTAGATATTGTTCTTTTTTCATGTTTTTGGTACTTTTCCAAACATTCTTTTACCATGTTTTGGTACTTCTGACTTCTGGCTTTAGTTTGGATCTTCATTTGATCAACTGTTGAGTATAATTTTTAACTTCATCAAATCTTAAAGTTTTATACAAATATTCTGGGAGACTGGTTTAACATGAAGGTGAAAATGAAATAGATTTTTACAGGTAAGTATTTTACAGGATTCTCAAATTTATGAAATTCTAAGATAAAATTGTCTTCAATCTAGATTACAATCTGAATAGGAATGTTCAAGTAACTACAAAGTGAGTGTGTGTGAATCTGTGTGATGTCTTAAGCTCTTTAATATTTCTCTGTTCTCCCTATATACTAAACTACATTAATTAAAATTAATGTAGTTAAAGTAATGTTAAACTACATTAACTTCAACATATTCTTCAAATAATAATAGATAAAGATCATATAAATTGATACTGCACTGTCTTCACGTTGATCATCGATTGGCTCAAGCAGGCACCAATAACATCTCGATATGTCCTGTCTCATGCTAGTAGAACCCAAGGGCACCTGCTTGCTCCAGGAACATAAAGAGCCTCAAACCATTCCATCAGGTCATAGGAATTACTTGATCACTTGAATCCGTTATTCATCGATTTGCTCGAGCAGGCGCCAGTAACATTTCCATTGCACCTGTCACGTGCCAATGTAGCCCAATGGCATCTGGTTGATTCAGGAATACGAAGAGCCTCAAAAAACGTTCCTTCAGTTTCTTAACAAGGAAGTCTGACCATCTTGTAGGTGGGCGGCCACGTGGTCTTTTGACATCCTGTGGGATCCAATCGGTAATGGCTCTAGTCCAGCGGTTGTCTCCAAATCGCATTACATGTACAGCCCATCTGATTTTCGATGCCTTGGCAAACGAGACAGCGTCCCTGATTCTGGAATAGCGATGGAGGTCAGAACTCCAGATTCCTTCTCTCACTTGAGTGAGGCGTGATATTCCAAGCATAACTCTTTCGATTCCTCTCTGGGAGACCTCAATAGCATTCTCATCCTGCTTTCGTAGGGCCCAGGTCTCTGAGGCGTATGTTAGTGCAGGGAGAATAGTGGAGTCAAAGAGATGTGCCCAGAGCCGGAGGTTCTTTGTCCTTGTAGCTATTTCTTCGATACCTTTGAAGGCATTCCATGCCGCTCTCTTCCTCCTGCGCAGCTCAGGTTTTAGGCCGTTCATCATGTTGATTTCTCGACCTAGGTACACATAACTGCTGCATTCAGAGATGTTTGTTCCATTGAGAGTGAATGGGGCCTCTGGAACTAGTTCATTCTTCATGAACATTGTTTTCTTTTAGATTCAGCTGTAGACCTATCTTTCCACATTCTCGGTCAAAGTCAGCCAGCATTTGTGCCGCTTGGCTAATGTTTGGTGTTATTAGAACGATGTCATCAGCAAAGCGGAGGTGGTGTAGTTGCCAACCATCTATCTTCACTCCCATTCCTTCCCATTCTAATTGTTGCATGATGTTCTCGAGGGTGGCACTGAAGAGTTTTGGTGAAATGGTATCACCCTGTCGAACCCCTCTTTTCACATTAATGATCACTTCTTTGTAGAATGGTGAGATCCTGGTGGTGAATCCATAATACAGCTCAAGAAGGATCTTGATGTATTGGGGGTTTGAACACCCTGTTTGGCTAGGGCTTCGATGACTGCTTCAGTCTCCACAGAATCAAAGGCTTTCTGTAAATCAATGAACGTGAGACAGAGCGGCATCTTGTACTCCCTACAAACCTCAATGAGCCTGGTTACTGTGTGGATATGGTCGATTGTGCTGAATCCTTTCTGGAAGCCTGCTTGCTCGCATGGTTGTCCTTCATCTAGTGTTCTGCTAATCCTGTTCAGGATGACTCGTGTAAACAGCTTGTAGATGACGGACAACAGGCAGATGGGGCGATAGTTGCCGATGTCGTGAATGTCTCCCTTCTTGAACAGTAGAACTGTCCTGCTGGTTTTCCATTGGGAGGGCACCCTGCATTCAGACAGGTAGCGTGTGAAGAGCCGAGTTAGAGTATTGATGAGTACCGACGGCAGATTCTTCAGGTGTTCGGGTCTGACTTTGTCTGGGCCTGGTGTTGTTCCCTTCTTTACCGACGAGATGTCATATCGGATTTCAGAAGGGAGAACGTTGGGAATGACATATCCATCCTGTGGAATTTGGTATGTGGGCAGGTGGATGTGGCTATCAAAGAGATTTGAGTAGAAGTCCTGGATAATCTTCTCCATTGCCTTTCTGGAAGATGTGACAGATCCATTAGGGCGTCGGAGGGCAGTCATCTTGGTCTTATAGTTGGCGGAAGGACAGGCGGGCAGTGTGAATGCTTTTCCCGGCTTCTGCTGCATCTTCCAGTATTTCTGCTCTTCTGTCTTTGAGGTCTTCTTTTATCGCTTCTCTGCACCGTTTAGCCAGCTTGGACATTAGCATTTGGTCTCCTGAGGCTGCGCCTTGGCACATTGGCGAATGAGCTCGAGAGTTTCTGAAGACAGGCGTTCTTTTGTGTCTTTCTCTCTCTCAGCATTCTTCGCACAATCATGGAGGTGCTGAACCTGAACCAGTCGATTGTATTCTTCATCGATGTCATCAATGATGGTATCTTCCTATGTTGCTGCAATGGTGCCAAAGAGTTCCCAGTTGGTGGTCGTTCTGGGAGTTCTCTTCTTAAACTTTGCAGCCTTTTCTCCCCATTGCGGGAAGTAGAATTTTGTATGAAGGAGCAGGTGGTCCGATCCTGTTTGGAATTTGGGGACGACAGCAACATCCATCGGTCAGACAAAACCCTCGATTGAAGATGATGTGTTCAATTTCATTGTGGAACTGCCCCCCAGGAGATTCCCATGTCCAACGTTTCGCTTCAGCTTTCTGGAACTGTGAGTTCCCATGAATGGTTTTGGTGGACATGATAAACTCAGATAGTCTCTCACCCTGTTCGTTCCATTTTAGGCCATGGGTCACGATGTGGAGTTCTTCAGCCGATCTTCTTGGTCCTATCTTGGCATTAAAATCACCGACTATGATCTTGTAGAAGGTGTGATCTTTTTTATAGAACTCCTCCAAATCCATGAAGAATTTCTCAATTTCATCTTCTTTGTATGTGGATATTGGTGCATAGACAATGAAGATAGAAATTGCTGGCAGTGGGCCACATCTCTTCAAGTGTAATCGTCCTATTCGGTTTGTTAGGCATTCAAATGAATCAATGTTGACAGCCATGTTCGTGTTGACAAGGACACCAACGCCACCGAATTGGTCATAGGAATGAGGTCTAAAATTGTCACTGGTATTTGGCATATCAAATACAACACGGGTAGCTTGCCAGGCTCTGCCATGCGGGTAGCATACTCTTGTAGTGATCTCTAAATCCAGCGTTTATTGATGAACTACGCGTCCTCAAGTGGCTGCGCAAGCTGGGCTGTGATAGGCTGGTCTGCTGGGTGGAGTTCTGACGAGAGGGAACTCCTGATGTGGAAAATGGAAGCCCTCATGGTGTGGGGCGTCGTCTGGCTTGTTGTGAGGCTCTGCTGGGGTGGCAGGGCAGTGCTAGAACCCGCCATCCCTCCTGGGTTCCTCATGAGCGGCTGGGCACAGGGAGTGCCAGTAGCAGCTCTGCCCCATGTCTGTGGGTCTCTGTTAAAGTGATACTTCAGAAAACAATGTAATTATTTCTTAAGGAGATGTTTATTTGAAAGTAATGTTATGTCCTACATTTCTTAGCACTTGTTTTAATTTGATTATGTGAGCAAGATATAAAAAATTCTTACTTTGAGCACCCACAAGGCAGAGCCTGGAAAGCTACCCATGTAATATTTGATATGCCAAAACCAGTAATAATAATAGACTTCATTCCCATAACCTGAAGGAATGGTTTGAGACTATTCCTGTTCCTCTAGTGAGCAGAGAGGCCCTTGGGTTGTACTCTAGAATGCAAACATGAACAAATGGAGATGTTACTGGCGCCGCTCGAGCAATTCAATAAACAAGGGAAGACAAGTGATACGAGTGATACTAGTATGCATTTTTTAGCTAATTTTATAATTATATAACTGTATATTTTGTTTTAATTTTGTTGGTTACCATTAGGTTGACATATAACTAACTGTAACATTACTATAGGAAGATGAGTTTTGTAATTGTTACTTTAGTCACCCCAAGTATTTGTTATGTCCCCATTAAGAATGAATACATCACAATTAAGAATTTGTAGTGTGATTCAGTAACAGATGAACATCCTCATGATAGTGTAATTAGACATTCTCTGAGGATTTACTGGTGTTGCTTATTTATTTAAACAACACCAGTAAACACCTTAGTAGCGTTTTTTACTCATTGAGCTTCGTGGGTTTCTGTGTGTTTTCCTCAGCGTTTTTCTAGTGTTCTTGTGCAGAGGATGGATTTTTGTAATGAACACCAAGGGAAGATCTTGGGGATAAACCAGAGGTTGCTCTCAGTCTTCTTGTGCATACAGAATGGCAGAAAGAATAACTGTGAGCAACACATATTTGCTGAGGTGCTATGTTGTGGGCCCTTAATATGATGCAGGTTGGGTGTGGAAGCTCCTGGTATCCAAGGGAGGGAGGGCTCTGTCTCCCCATGTGGAATAGGCCCAGTGATATCAGCCAGATGTTAGAATTATTTGGAATGGTGGAACAGCAAGCAGAAGGCCAGATAAAAATATATATTTCTAACATATTTACACCATTATAACAGTTTTAGTATTTTTTTGAATTAGGTCACGTATTTCACTTCACTTGTATCACTTCATGTATTTCACTTCACTTTACTTGTATCACTTGTCTTCCCATTGATCATCGATTTGCTTGAGTGGGCACCAGTAACATCTCCATACGAAATGCTAGTGTAGCCCAAGAGCTTCTGCTCACTGCAGGAACATAAAGAGCCTCAAACCATTCTATCAGGTCATGGGAATGACGTCTATAATGGTTACTGGTAAATTTAGCATATCAGATACAACATGGGTAGCTTGCCAGGCTCTGCTGTGCATGTGGACATGTATTTACATTTAAAAAATATAAATACAAAATTAAATTTGTGAATATATTTATATTTTTTATATTTTTATTCAGTTTGTTCCTTAAACTTTATTTTAATTGCCTAGTGGTGATGACCTCATTTAGATTTTGCTCACTGATAATGTACTTTTTCATTCTAAAAAGTTTTTGTGAGAATTCTGTTTATTTGGCAGGTTTTTCCATTTAGCATTTGGAATGTATTCCGCCATTCCTTCCTGATCATACATACATATCCACAAGTAGATTTGCAGGGTTCCCTGGTATATCAGTATTATTTTCTTTTACTATGTTCTAAATTTTCTCCTCCTTTTTTACTTTTAACATTTTGATTATAATGCATCACTTGTCTTCCCATTGATCATCGATTTGCTCAAGCGGGTGCCAGTAACGTCTTCATTCGCTTGGGAATGAGGTCCATTATTGTTACTGTTTTCGGCATATCGAATGCACCACGGGTAGCTTGCCAGGCTCTGCCGTGGCTCTGGTTCTTCCTTGGGGGCCCAGTCTTTGTCTATGTCATACCATCAACCATCCAGGGCCCACGGAGCAGAGCCCAGGGTGTAGACAAGCCTGTCTCCTGTCTGCTGCTGCTGACACAGCCCGCGCACCACAGCCACACCTGCAACACCTCAAGCAGCAGGTGGCAGGAATACAAACATCAACACCAGAAAATTCAAACACACTATCAAAATTGAGGAAAGAAATGAACAGGGGCTTCTCAAAGGGGACAAAAGCCACATGAAAAAATGCTCACCAAGGTTCGGAGCGATAGTACAGCAGGTTTGGCATTTGCCTTGCATGCAGCTGACCCAGTTTTGATCCCTGGCATCCCATATGTTCCCTGAGCACTGCCAGAAGTAATTCCTTTTAGAATAATTTTCATGTTGTACTTGCTTGGCATCTTTTAAGTTTTCTATACTTAAATGAATGTGCCTGTTCCAAGAATTGGAAATTATTTCACTATTGTTTATTTTAAATCACAAACACATATGCACACACAGACACACACACATACCCCCTTTATACACATTTCTCTCTGGAGTTCTGTGATGAGAGTACTTATTCTTAAGTGTTTTCTCCTGACTTATAGATATTTTTCTAATGGATCATCTTTTGCTCCTTCCTTCCTTCCTTCCTTCCTTCCTTCCTTCCTTCCTTCCTTCCTTCCTTTCTTTCTTTCTTTTCTCTCTCTCTCCTCTCTCTCTCTCTCTCTCTTTCTTCTTTCCTTCCTTCCTTCCTTCTTTCTTTCTTTTCTTTCTTTCTCTCTCTCTCTCTCTCCCTCCTCTCTCCCTCCCTCCCTCCTCTCCCTCCCTTCCTTCTTTCCTTTCTTTCCTTCCTTCTTTCTTTTTTTTTTTTTTTTTTTTTCCCTTCCTTCCTTCCTTCCTTCCTTCCTTCCTTCCTTCCTTCCTTCCTTCCTTCCTTCCTTCCTTCCTTCCTTCCCTTCCTTCCTTCCTCTCCTCTCTCTCTTTCTTTCTCTTCTTTCTTTTCTTTCTTTCTTTTCTTCTGTTGATGGGTTTGCATTAGAGACCAGAGGTTTTGGGATTTGGAGCCACAGAGATAGTATAATAGGTAGGGCACTTAACTTGCATGAAGGCCTACCTGGGTTAGTTCCTATTTGGGATTGGCACCCCATATGTTACTAAGGCTCGATAATAGTGATCTCTGCACACAAACCAAGAAAAAATCCCTGAGCACAGTCAAGTGTGCTCCAAACACCACCTTCCCCCCCCAAAATAAGTTGGTAGGACTCAGGAATTTTGGGAAAATTTCTCTCTCCTACTATGATTGCAAAACAACCACATCTTTTTGGTTTTGCTTTCCTGTTCTGTCACAACTGTTTGGTTTTGCTTTTTCTCTTTAGCAGAGTTTATAGATTACAAGGACTGAGATATTGAGTGTCTTTCTTATAAACAGATCTTTCAGTTTTATAGCAAAAATAAAATAGATGAGTAGATTAAAAGTATAGAAATAGAAAGGTGTAAATTTATCTGAGGATAACATTGCTAATGATAACAGTTATTAGTATGAACTGCCATTTGATGTTTGGTATTGAGTTCTATGGAATCATACTTCCCACTTTCAACAAAATGTAATAGGCTAGTATATATGGCTTTACTGATCTCTAAGTTTCAGAAATTGAATATTATTCAATGTTACCCAACAGGTATAATCAGAACTGAGATACAGTTCATGTTATCTTCTTTTCTCAAATCATGTTAACTTCTTTCTCCTATATTTATCTGGATATCATGGACAAAAATAGCAAGCCAAGTACTCAACAACAGATGAATAACATTCACACTAAACATTCTGGTGGAATACAATTTAACTAGAGGAAGGGTGAAATCTTTCAGTTTGCTTCAACTTGGGTGTAATTGGAGGAAGTTATGCTAAGTAAAGTGAGTTAGAAAGAAAAAAAGACAAATACTAAAATATCTTGCTCATATTAAGAGTATATGCTGCTACTGGCTCTCACTGTGCCCAGCCGCTCATGAGGCACCCGGGAAGGATGGCAGGTTCTAATCCTGGCCCGCCACCCCACCAGAGCCTCACAACAAGCCAGACGACCCCCCACTCCATGAGGACTTCCATTTTCCACATCTGGACTTCCACCTCCTCAGAACGCCACCCAGCAGACCAGCCTATCACAGTCCGGCTCATCGAGATCCACCCTGCTGCAGTCTTTTTAATCCAGCCCAGGTATGCTGATCCAGAGACAGACATGAGGCAGAGCTGCTACTGGCTCTCACTGTGCCCAGCCGCTCATGAGGTGTCCAGGATGGATGGCAGGTTCTAGTCCTGGCCCGCCACCCCACCAGAGCCTCACAACAAGCCAGACGACCCCCCCATTCCATGAGGACCTCCATTTTCCACATCTGGACTTCCTCCTCATCAGAACTCCACCCAGCAGACCAGCCTATCACAGCCCGGCTCACGCGACTACTTGCAGCCTGCAAATCATCAATAAATGCTGGATCTTGAGATAACTACAAGAGTATGCTACCCACACGGGAGAGCCTGGCAAGCTACCCATGTCATATTTGATATGCCAGGTACCAGTAACAATTATAGACCTCATTCCCATGACCTTATGGAATGGTTTGAGGCTCTTTATGTTCCTGGAGCAAGCAGGTGCCCTTGGGCTCTACTTGCATGAGACAGGTCATATGGAGATGTTACTGGTGCCTGCTCAAGCCAATCGATGATGAACGGGAAGACAGTGATTAAGAGTATAAAGATACAAAGTAAGAGATTAGCTGATTCCCGTAAAGGAAACAAAACCTGAGATAAAAGTTAGTAGAACTATGACCTGAGGATTCTAACTAGGGGTTTGGGGAGGGTCCTTAGGATTATGGTGGTGGCATCTCGACACTCTAGTGGCAGCATAGTAGCTCTGCAAGTATATATGAACAAGATCAATTCTATTATAAATGTAATTTAAAAACTAGTGAAATTGCTGGAGGGACTTTTGCACTGTGGTGATGGTTTGAGGTATAATAATTTATATCAAAATCATAAACAGTGACACTATTGTTCCCTTGTTACATAAGCTATGATGAAGTAGTGCGTTAGGGTAAAAACTTCAATGAAATAATTGAGACATATAATAAAAAAGTAGAATATCTCATAAGTTTTCTTAGAAATTGACTATCTCTACAGTATTATTTGCTTAAAATTCTGTTGGCATTCCTCTTTTAAATTGTGCAAATGGATATTTTAAAAGCTTAATTTTAACTGCTTTCTTTAATGAGGCAAACAAGCTTTAAAATTGAGTTTTACATTCTTAAGGATGATAATTTTTTGTCCTTTACAGATATTGGACACATTATATCAATAATGGTCCAGTCTTTCCCTGGGTAAACTGAAATTTCAGCAATTACTGTACCTTCTCAATAAAAAAGAATACAAATTTTCTTTTTTTATGTAAGTGCAGCATCAGAATATAAAATGACTTCATTTAGAAAGGAGAGTTGCAAGGGGAGTCAAAGAGCTATATTCACTTCATAGACCAGCTTTGGAAATCTTAAATACATGTTAAATGCTTTTAAAATCATGATTAAAAGTATTTACCCTAACATTCTGTATAAACCTTGATTTCTTACCGATAATTATAATTACTTTCTAAGAGAATAAATGAATAAAAAATAGAAAAGATAGTTTATTTTTTAAAAAAGTGGGACAAACTTAAAACAATATAGAACATATAAGCACAGAACTGAGAGGCATCTATTACTTCTTTTTATAAGAGAAGCAACTTAATTATTAGACTTAGGAGGTTAATAAGCTTGCTAACCATCTCCACTATTTTGCTGTGTTTTGTTATATTTTGTTTTGAATTCTTGAAGACATGTGAAACTAGAGCTACATGCCTCAGGAAAATAAGATCAAGACACATTTTGGAAACATGTGAGAATTTCTTTACTGCATAAACCATGGCAAAGGATATGTAAACTTGTATACACCAAACATCCTAAAAAAACATCCTGGTTTCTATACATGTGAGAAACTGATCTTACAGCTTTGGCAGTCATAAAGGAAGGCAGTGGTCGGTAGAAAGCTAGAAATAAAATATGCTCATCAAGAGCCTATTAGTGGCTTCTGAGAAAAAAACTAACCCAAAATGAATTACACTGATATAAATGGAGGTGACAGAGACATTACTACAGTATGGAACTGAAATATAAAGATTAGTTATTATCTTTACAATTGCATGAACCCAAGTCTAGAAAATTCCTTTGCTCAGCCCTTCCTTCCTCTGCGTTCCTTTGTGTACAATTTTGCTCAGCTCTCTCTGTGTGGTAGCATTGGACTAATAAGCTTCTAGCTCATCCGATCAAGGAAAACATATTACATTTTCTTTTCCAGTTGTGATTGATTTGGCCTATGCAAGAACAAAGAGGATGCATTTATTTACTTAGGGACTTATCAAATGTATATTCCTCTTGGGGAACCAATTCTCTTAGTTTACACTGTGATTTCTCTAAACAGAAGGAATAAATTCTGATGAAAATTTTCTGACTTAAAAGTCTTACTTTGGCATAAGAAGCTTAAAAGTTGTCAGTGTTCTAACAGCAAGTCTAAAATGGAACAAACTTAGAAGCAGGAAGATACAATAGCAAGGGAGGCATTTTCCTTGCATGAGCCCAGCCTGGGTTAAATGTACTAGTTTAATTCCATTCCGTCTTCCAAGCTTCACCGGAAGTGAAGCTGAGATACCTGAGCTCAGAGGTAGGAGTGAGTCTTGAACACTAATGGGTGTGGGCCCCCAAACCTGTAACTAAAATTAAAATGGAGCATACTAGGGTGAGGAGAGACAAGGGAAGCGACCGAGGTTAGATTGCTGTCATCACACAACCTCCCAAGCATCACCTGGTGTGGACTGGGAGGTTCCTGAACACGGCTGAGGTAGCGCAGCGATACCCAACCCTGCAGGCTCAAGCAATCATGCATCGCTTGGTGGGTTAGTTCAATAGTTATTGCCAAGGAGCTGCCCTCAGATCCCCACTGAGAGAGGCCTCAAACTTAAAGTAATAAAAAAAATTGTGTTAAGTGAAACAAGCTGTAAAATCAAGAGCTCTTCTTGTATTTACTGTAGAAGCATCGCGCACAGGGTACCTTTGTTAGAATTGCCACCACTATAGACTGCAGGATTTATAAAACAACCAGAATTTCTTTCTCATTGTGCTTGAAATGAGGGTTCAAGATCAAGCTACCGATATGGTCAGGTTCTGGTGAGAACATAGTTCTTGATTTCTGGATGGGAAACGTATTATTGAAGCCTCACTCAGCAGAAAGAAGAAAACACAAAACTGTATGTTTTTGGTACTGAGAACTCTCACCACTTAGGAGGTTTCTGCATTGATGATCTCATCTTTTTCTAAGCAGCTCCCAAATGCTCTTTTACATTAGGGGGACACAAACATTAATTACATAACCCAAATAAAAAAACTGCCCCCCAAATTTGATAGGTGCCTACATAAAATCACAAGTTCTTTTATTAGAAATTGATATGTAGATGTCTCCAAGAGAACCTATACCAAGCTGGCTTGGACCTGACAAATGCTGGATCCCTTATACAAGCTTGACAACTGAAGACTCTGGGAGTGCTCATTGTAAAGGGCCACTACGGTCCTCATATTTTGCTTACCGGATTTATGTTTTTACAATGACTATCAGATGAAAATCTCCTTTTTCCTAGTAGAGATTTAGTGGAAAAGGAACAACTTTGAGATTTACCAGGCAGTTATATTATTAACAAGTTCTTAACTGTGTAAAATTCCAATCTGTTAGGGTTCAATCAGGAAACACTCAGCTCTAGCCCCATCTTCTATGAGGCAGAAGGAAACCCTGATCATGCATGTTGCATCACCTTGTTAGGAGAAAAACAAGACAAGCTGAAAAAATTACAGACAAAGGAAAAAATTGGAAGATAGAGATGAAGTATCAGAAACACACTCAGAAGTGAAAAGATGTTGAAATGATCAGACTAGGAATTCAAATGCCCATGCTAAGGGTTCTCTCTAATGGATAAGTTAAGGAGAATCCAAGAACAGATGGAAATACAAATAAAGAGATTAGAATGCTCAACAGAACCAACATGTAATGCTGGAGATCAAAAAACGCTGCAACTAATAAAAAGGAATGCCTTAGATGGCCTTATTTTCAGACTGAACCAATAAGGGAAGATTCTCTAAACAGGAAAATATTTAAATAGAATTCCCCACCCCAACATGAAAGAAGTGAATTAAAAAGACTGAATAAAGAGCAGCGGAGCCAGAGAGAGCAGAGTAGGCAGGCTGCTGGCCTCACATCCAGCTGACCCAGGAGCAACCCTTGCACACCATTGATCCCCTGAGCACAACCGGAAGGGATCACTGAGTCCTGAGCCAAGAGTAAGCCCAGGACTTAGGCACTCTCCTCCCACCCATAAAAAAGAAAAGAAAAGAAGAAAAGGAAAGAAGAGAAGATAGAATAATCACGACTGGTTTGTTCTTCAAGATTATATTCTCCTTTGTTACGTATTTCCCTTGTAAAGACACTTTGCTTTTTTCCTGAGTTCTTTCTTAAACGCATCATTTCCTCATTTCCCTCTCTTCTTCTCCCCTCACTTATATCTAAGCAGGTTTCATTTACTAAAACCTATGTTGCTTCACTAAAACAAAACAAAAAGGAGAATAGGAATGCTGGGAAACCTATGAGTTTTTAACATACATAATGGAAATGTCAGGTAGAGAATAAATACAGAAAACAAGCTGAAGAGATATTTTAAACAGAGTGACTAAGAATTTTCCCCCAGTTTAATGTCAGAAATGGCTTGGAAGAACTGAAATAATCTTTCAGTAGTTGAATGTGCAAATTGCATCCAATCGAATGTTATATATCACTAAAAATAAATGAGCTACCAAACCACAAAAAGACACAGAAGAAACTTAATGCATATTACAAAATGAAAGAAATCTATCTGAAAAGGCAATATACTACAGTTTCAAATATATGAAATTTTAGGGAAGGCGAAATCATGGAGGCAGTGAAAAGGTCAGTGGTTGCCTGAGGTAGGGCAGTTGGGAGGGAAAATGGAAAGGCACAGCACAGAGAATATTTGAAAGATTTAGAGAATGATCCCAACTAACATTACAGAAGGTCCTGATGAAGTTAGTGCATTCATAATCTCAGTGTACATGTAAATGTTTTGTTTGACTTGACTTTCTTTTTGTGCAAATGTAGATTTTGTAAAGGAAAAATATGTATAAAATTTAGAGATTATCTCTCCAGTTAAGCCATCACTTAAGGGAATGAGTTAATGTGAAAAATTAAAATATCTATTTTAAAAACCAATTTTTTTTTGCAATCAGGTCTATAAGTGTGTGTGTGTCTGTGTGTGAAAAAGAGAAAGTTATTTGTATCTTTTCATTTTTGTTTCTCATACTTTGTAATCTCAATAAATAGATCTTCTACATTATAACAGAATTTTTCGTAAAGAAATTATTATTCAGTCAGAAATTTAAAATAGGAGGGTGGGAAATGGAATCTCTTATATTTCAAGAATAAACTGAGCTGTGTGCTAGAACTTTTAAGTACTTCCTTTAATCATTACTATTTCTTAGATACTGACTGAAGATAAAGAGTGAAAGTTAGATATGGGTCCTTCTTTCTTAGAGTTTATAATAAAGAGATTTGGGTTATCCCTTTGAAAAAAAATTAAACAGGCAACATGGGGCAGTAATTACTAATTTAGGTTTTCTAGGTGAGCATTAATGAGAATAGTGTGAGACCAGCCGTCTAAATGTGTGGAGAGAAAATTCTGAACAGTGGAAGCTACTGAAACAAAGGTGCTAAAAAGGAACAAATGAAGTATGTGAGACTCACCAAACAATTTGATCAAACCATGAAGAAAATTGAGGCAATTCATGTGTTATCTTGGGTGCTTGCTTAGGTGTGTGGATTGTAATAATCAGAACTGTTAGAGCACTTGAAATATAGAAAAAAATTATTAATATTATAGGGATCCATGTATCAGATTATCATGCCCATTTAATGGAATGGAAAATTTGAAGCCCAGAAGTGCAGACCACTGCATCTCACTGAGTAAAATTATATTCATTAAAGCATGATTTAGCATTCAATTAACATACCTCTCACTAAAGCCATATCAACAAATTTATTTCCCATAAAACTCTTCATATGGGGGCTGGAGTGATAATACAGCTGGGAGGGTGTTTGTCTTACATTCGGCAGACCTAGTTTCGATCCCTGGCATCCCATAGGGTCCCCTGAGCACCACCAGGAGTAATGCCTGATTGCAGAGCTAGGAGCAACCCCTGTGCATTACTGAGTGCGACCCAAAAAAGTAAAAAAAAAAAATTAAAAAATTTATAAAACTCTTCATATGATATAGATAAATAAAACACACATTAAAATAAAAGATAAATTACAGAAGTCATAGAGAATAATTAGTATGTGTTCTATATCATATAGACCTTCTATCACGCACATATATATCTGTATATATGTATAAATTTTCTTTAAGGTTATAGATGTTCTAAATAATTTAAATTTTTATTGTAATGCCACTTAATAACCAAACTTTCCAAAGTTATACATAAAAAATTCTTTTATTTTTATATTTTACTGTTTTTGAAATCAAGACTTTTTCCTTGAAGGGAGAGCACACCTGGCAATGCTCAGGGGTTACTCCTGCCTATGCCCTCAGGAAGTACTCCTGGTGGTGCTTCGGAGACCATATGGGATGCTGAGGACCAAACCCAGGTGGGCCACGTGCAAGGAAATGCTCCCTGACCACTGTACAATCACTCTAATCCCTTAAAACCAATGCCTTTGTACAGGCTGGGACATGATGCAAGTATTAAACCAAGTACATGGCTTTGACTGTGAGACCTGGGCTCAATCGCCATCATCACCAAGTAATAACTTGCCTTATACTAGCCTGAGCATTCTGAATAAGATTCAACAGGTTTAAAAATATTTTAAGTAGGAAAATTTAGAATTAAAAATACTGATTAATGTCTGTCACTTTTCATTGTGATTGTTGAAGATATTTTCAACAGATTCCTTTTCATCTATCTTAGTATTATTTAAAATTAAGGAGATTGAATTGAATTAATATTTATGTACTTTTTTTTTGCTTTTTTGGGTCATACCCAGCAGTGCTAAGGGGTTACTCCTGGCGCTTTGCTCAGGAATTACTCCTGGCGGTGCTTGGGGGACCATATGGGATGTCAGGGATCGAACCCGGTTTGGCCATATGCAAGGCAAATGCCCTCCCCTGCTGTGCTATAGCTCCAGCCCATATGCACCATTTTTAATATTACTTAGGATAAGTAACACATACATGGTGTGATTTCCACATTTTCTTCTGCACTAGTATTAAATTTGTAAGTTAATGATGCATTAATACATATGGACTAATGATGTTGCTTTTTATCTTCTTTTTGTTGTTTTTAAAAAAATTGGGGGCCACATCTGGAAGTATTCAGGGTTTATTCATGCCTCTGTGCTCAGGGATTATTCTTGCTAAGCCAACATATTGGGTGCTGAAGATTGAATCTGGCAAAGCTACATGCAAGACAAGAATTCTACCCTCCTGTATTATCTCTCAAGTCCCATGCTTTTTAATACTCTAATCATAGACTCTAAAATTGTTGATACTGTTCCACATGATAAAAGAAAACAGCAGTAGGGGTGGAGAGAGGCCCTGAGCAGGCCGCTCATCTTGCACATGCTGGAAATCTAAGAGAGAGCAAAGAAAATAAAGGAACACTGAAATCCAATTCTAGTTTTATAACACAAAGAATCACAACCATCCTAGAACCACACGAAGCAAAAGTGGGCTCTAGATAGGATGTACTGTTTGATTGGTGTTGACATATTAGTGTATTTGAAGGTAACTTTCATAATTGAATACTGTAAGTTTATTATGTTTCCATGTGACATAGAATGAGTAAAGGAGTTTAATATAGAAATAGGATTTATTTGCTTTACTGAAATGTACATGACTGGTATAGTCATGTACATTTTCTAAAACTTTTACTAATTATAGAAATAATTCCCGCAAAACAACATACATGTTTGTGTTGTAGAAATAGGAGGGTAGATATTGCTCAAGAAATGAACATGTGACAAAGCTGCCTGGATAGTATTGATAATTTGATATGATTTCTAGGGAAGCTGCAGATGTCTCTGGCCACCATTTAGATATTTTGGACTTTGATTGGATTAAAATATATCCAGTATACTGTGTTTAGTTCTGGGATTCTTTTTTTATTGTGTATCATTTATTTATTAAGTTAATGCATTTTGGCAAGCGTGGATTTTTATCTTTTATTCCTCTATTTACTTTTATCCTCTTTCTTTATCTACCTACACGTCTTTGATATTCCCTTTACAGATTTTTTTCTAACTATTTCTATTAGAGACAAAATCTAGGTCCAAACTAAATATTCCAAATAGTCTTCTTTTCCTTTCCCTACTTCCTCATTCATTGTGCTGCAGAAATTCAGTGACCACAAATCCTTTATTCTGAAACCACATATTTAGCTAACTTTCCTGAAAGAAAGATTACATGTTTCTTCAATTTGAACAAAATTATATATTTTTATGATATTAATTCTTGCCATGGAGATTTCATTGAGTAGAACATTAGTAAAGTAAGAACATGGAGTACTAGAGGAACTATTTTTAAAATTCATTAGAATTTTTAATGAATTTTGAAAGTATTTTTTTAGAAAAAATGGCTCAGCAATAGTAAATAAACTTTTGGGAACTTTCCTTTAGTAAACAAGGAAGAATATCTAAGCGTTTTTCTATCTTAGACAACCTTCTTCATTTTACTCTATAAAGTGGGGAGGTCATATTCTCCAGATAAAGTTTGATTGTTGAAGCAAGTCAAAAAATCATGCATATTCAATAAACCCTAGGTACTGAAAATTAGCTCCCAGTGTTTTCATTTATTATACTCACTGAATTATATGAGAAACAATTATATTACAAAGTACATAAGGAGCCTCAAAGTTACACTCCCTCACCCCAGATAATTTCATTCCTTGCTATTGACTACAGTGGCTAATATTTGTACTCTTAATTTTATATTCCATGTCCATTTCTTTTCTGACATATATTTTGGCATGGAAAATGTTAAAAAAGCATTTGATATAGAAGCTAAAACTAAAGGAATATTATTTGAAAATGGCATTAGAAGTTGTGTGGAAAATGATTGAATGGGGGATAGTAGAAAAAATATAGTTTAGAAAGATGAGTTTTTAGTATGTTTCCACATTTGTATTATTGTAATATCCAAGCTAGTAATAAAGTGATAGATTTGATGTGACTGAGATCTATTGATTATGTTTCCATTATCCTGTGGTGCCATTTATTTGTTTCTTGGAGCACACCTGGTGGTCTTTAGGGCTTATTCCCAGTTCCGTTGGAGTTTGAGGACCATATGTGTTTCTGGGGATACAATCTGGGTTGACCACACACAAGGGATGTGCCAGACCACTGTATTATCAGATGCCCTGGACCTTTTCAAAATGATCTTTACTTCATTCCAAACAGGAAAAAATATATAAATATATTTATTTATATAAATATTATAAAATATATAATCTGGGACTATCTGGCTATTTAACTTTCAGAAGCAGCTCTCTAGTCATTCAAAGGTAGAAAACATCTGTAATAAGTCAAATGTGTTTATGATTTGTTTCTATTATGCTTATACATCTTTTTTCCCAGATATTCTCTGATCATGAGAATCACAAAGACAAAAGTGTAAGAAATTGAATGGAGAGTGGGGATTTAACTTTTCTTGTCCCACTTTTGTGCACTTTGTAGCATAATGTGCTTTAGATGTTATCTGATTCAATAATCATAACATAAGAATCAGTCATATACATGTTACCTAGTGAAGTGTCTAATTAGTGGAACAGGAATTCAAACCCAGAGCTGTCTGATTCCAAAATCTATGCTTGGCCTTTGTTTTAATTCATGCTGCTGTGTGTGTCTACTGAAACATTTCAAAATTTGACTTCATTGCCTACTGTGAGATACATACTTTCCCAGTGGGGAACAAATTTATAGTGAACTGAATAGCACTGAGGCAGTTGCAAGGCAGCATGACATCTGTCTCTAACAGGGGCTTGTGTTTCTCTTCAGGTATGCCTGTGATGCTGTGATGTATGAGTTTGTGCATAGCTATGTGTGGTCACATGTTCAGGGAGTTGTGCATCAGATGGAATAGAGAACTTCATAGAATTCGTTAAAGTATGTCACCAAAGGCTCTATCCACCTCTCACAAGGGCAGCGTCATAGAAATACCTACAGAGAATAGCAATTAGCACTTTCTAAAACAGTCTAATTAGTGTAGAAAACTAGCAATCAAAATGGAATTTCTATTTTAACCCCTTATCAGTAGTCCTATTTTGTGAAAACAATACCTCAGTGACTCAAAGTGGAGTAGAATCAAAAAATAAAAATATTCAGGGCTCATTGAAATAGCTGCGGATATTTAACCTTTCTAAAAGTTATTTCTAACATTCACCACCCAGCAACTGCAGCTTAGTGATAAGGAACCAAGGTAGAGACCAGAGCAAAGGAGATTATCAAGTATGAAGTTAATTTGAGTACTTCTCTCAAACTCACTGGGCATTATGGGTTTAAGTTTATAATCTTATACATATGTGCCAAAAGGAAAGTTTATTAGTCATGGAGGTACAATCCTGTTTCCAATATTTTATTGCAAATCGCGTATTCTATTTGTAATTCATATTTATGTAATAATATATTTTTGCGTACATGTGTATATATAGTGTGCTTTAAAATTATGAGAATCTGCAAGCATCCTATATGCATACTTTGTACTTACAAAGCATTCTGTATACTTCATATATTTTGGGGAGAGGGGCAAGGTGATTAAAAGATTTCTGTCTGCTTTCTTTCAAATGACATGATCCACTGACCACCAGTCCCTCATCATACTCTTCTAGCTCTGTCGTGGTCATCCTCCTGCTTTCTGCATTGCCTTAGATATGATAACTTTCCCCGTACTACTTCCAGTACTTTGACATCTTCCAACTGCACCTGAGATTTTATAACCTGAGACTTCAGTTTGTTCATAGGAGGATACTTTGACCTGCTTCAGGGAAGATTTAGTCTTCCTGCAACCCAGCTGGTAAAACAAGAGCTTACCCTCCATGTAGCAGTTGGACAGACTTTGAAATTCCTTTCTCTTGGGTCTCTTTGCTAAATAGATTCTTTTTCAATTTTTATATAGCTTGTTTTGGTTTAAGATCAGGGCTGATGGTTTGGGGAGGAAAGGGCTATGTCCAATGGACATCAATTTTTGTCCTTTTATCACTTTGTCTAGTTTCACTGAAAGTTAAGGACCAGTGGAAGGATGATATTAAGAGGTGACTTGCCTTTCCTGGTCCCACTGGGAATGTCTTCTCAGAACTTCTCAGAACTTTTCCTTTATTTCAATTTGGGATTAAGCGTTGGGGTGAAAGACACTCTGGCTTCTACACTTTTCTCTCAGATAATTGTCACTCTGCATCATTGACACCAAGTGTCTCATCTTAGGACATCTTGCTGGGTTTTGTTTGTTTTTATTTGGGGAGCCTCACCCCATGTTCTCAGGGCTTACTCCTTGCTCTGTAGTCAGGGATCACTCCTGCCAGTGCTCAGAGGACTGTATAGGGTGCCAGGGATTGAACCTGGGTCAGACGAGTGTAGGGCAAGCACCCTTTTCACTGTACTATTGCTCAGACTCTGAACTTTTGGCTGTTTCTACACACTAGCTGGTTTGCTAGTCTGTTTCTCATCATCAATACATGTTTGTATTGGTGACCGACAGAGAGAGAGAGAGTTAAATTTCAACTGGAGGTGTCCTTTGAGAACAAGGGCATGTTTACAGCACTTGTTGCAAACAGTTTATAAAGATTGTGTTCTAAGGAATTGTGGGACAGATCTAGCCCTGTTCCCTCCTCGAAGGCTGATATCACCAATGCTTCATTCATTTGTTCTGCGACAATGTTGGGTTCCTATCTCTGTCTGAACATTATTAGAAGAGGTGCTCCAAATACCCCAACAACTGTGGGACTGTGTGAAGATTCCGGATTCTAACTTGACAGTCTTCATGGAACTCTATCCAGGGTACATTAATGATAGGCTGAAATTAGTCCCATTTGGGAGTGCAAAGCTCAAGCTAGGCATCTTCGGGTATTGAGGCCTACACATACCATTAAGGACAGTCCTTTGCACATCAATCACAGCTCCTATGGGATCTGTTTAAATATCTTCGCTATGGTCAGTGTATGTTGTAGTTGTACTTCCTCTTTGCCCATGGTGTTTTGTCCTATCCTTGACACAACTGCACCATGGGCGTAAATAGCATTTCCGCCCTGTGGCTTTCTGTCTTTTTTAAGTGGTAGTGGTTGAGCCACATCCTGGCTCTGTACTTGGGGCTTAGTCCTGCAGTGTTCGGGGACCGTATGCAAGGCAGGGAATCAAACTGCAAGACAAATACCTTGACCCTCGTCCTTTGTCTCAGGCCCTTGTGGCTTACTTTATGAAAATAGCTCCTCTAGGTTCTCCCTCAACTTTGTGAATGCCACAACTGGGAGAACTTCCTGTCACCTGCATTTCTGCTTTGCGGTGAAACTTTAATTCATTGTCTTTCATCCTCAGAGCCCCATGAGAGAGGGCAGACCCTGACAGTTGAGAATCGGTGTAACACACCTCCTGGCTGAAACCTTGACTGTGTGGCCAGGGCTTGGAGAAGGAGGCACACTCAGAAGCACTTATCCCACTACTACCACTCCATCAGTCCATCAAAAATTTACAGTCAGATACCATACAAGGACACCCCTTTTGTCTATTGAGTTCCTGTGACCTGTCTTCATTATACATCTCTTTCTACTCAAGGAACACCTCTTTCCACAACACAAGGCACATCCCACACACTCCAGTAGTCACCAATTCAGCATAGCACATGTAGAGCTAACTAGGAGATCCCAACTGGGTAGGGAGGTCAGTGGGTAGTCCTGGTGTCTAAAAGAGCTTCATGGGGTTGGATGGCATGTCAAGTGAGAAAGATTCTAACCAACTAGATCATCAAGGGCAGCTCTTCCTCAGTTTCCCTTACAATGACTATGGAATTGGTAACATAGGTGCTATAATTAATTAATGATAGAAGACTGACTTCTCCCTTTTTTGGTCTAGTTTTAGGTATCCTGTTAAAATCACAAATAGCATTATAATTTCATCTCCAGCGGTGATAATTTGCATAGAAGCAAATGAAAGAGAAACACACTTCTTTTCAGATAGTCTCTGAAATTGGAAGAATACAAGAAAAAACATCTGTGGATACTTGACTCAATATATTTTATTTTAAAATTTTTTTTAAATCTCACTGAGGTTTTATGGTTTACACAATTGTCAATGCTAATTTCATGCATTTGTTAGTCCAATGCCAAACTTGCCATCAGAGTGTTTATGTCTCCTTACAGATGTCCCAAGGACCTCTCCAACTAATCAATCCCACCCCACTCAGTGAGTTTAGCTCTCTGGACCAACTCTCCAGTTCTGTTGCTTTTGCCAGTGGCTGCTTCTTTGCTATGTTTTTAGGATCCCACATATTTGAAAGATAATTCTGAGTCCATCTCCCTCTGACTTCACTCAACAGATCCTCTGGTTCATTGTGTAGCATCAAATTGCATATTTTTGGGGGATGTTTTTCGGTAGCAAGCAAAAACCTGCTAGACAAATTCTGAAAGAGCTGTATCATTGCATATTTGTATCTTTTCTTAATGTTGCATAGTATTCCAGTGTATTTATGTACCACAATTTCTTGATCTATTTGTCTGTAATTGGAAATAGGGTATTTCTGTATCTGACTATCACTATCACTATCATTATCTTCCCGTTCATCATCTATTTGCTAGAGCGGGCCCCAGTAACATCTCCATATGTCCTGTCTCAAGCTAGTAGAGCCCAAAGCCATCCACTTGCTCCAGGAACATAAAGAGCCTCAAACCATTATATTTGGTCATGGGAATGACCTAATGTAAATGTTACTGGTATTTGGCATATCAAATACGACACAAGCAGCTTGCCAGGTTTGCCGTGCGGGTGGCATACTCTGACTATTGTATGATAGTCAGACTATGTATCTGACTATTGTATGATATATTGCCACATGTAATTTAGAGAGTGACGGAATGTGTTTTTTTTGGACACACTGAGCACATAGGCACAATAGAAGTTCAGAGACTTACAGTTCATGGACTATGTCACCATCTTGATTCCTCCAAAATCAAGGAGTAAGCGATGTTCTTACTCCTCTTTTTGCACACTCTTGGTCACTTGATCACTTGACTTCCCGTTGATTATCCATTTGCTTGAGCGGGCACCAGTAACATCTTCCATATGTCCTGTCACATGCTAGATAGCCCAAGGGGCATCTTTCTGCTCCAGGAACATAAGGAACCCCAAACTATTCCATCAGTCATGGGCATGAGGTCTATAATTGTTACTGGTTTTTGGCATATCAAATATGACACGGGTAGCTTGCCTGGCTCTGCAGTGCGGGTGCGACACTCTAAGCTATATGCACCACAGGAAAATATAAAGCATTTAAATTTTTCTCTTCAAAAAGTGGAGCCTAAGGGTTGGAGCTATAGTATAGCAGGCAGGATGTTTGCCTTGCAAGCGACCAACCTGGGTTCAATCCCCTGCATCCCATATGATCCCCCATCTTATGCATAAATATTTCCCAAGGATTAATAGATATGTCTCTTTTGGTTTTCTGGATCCTATTGTGTGAGATGGCATTTCCACTCTTCTGCATAAAATAATGTAATGAATAAACAGACAACAGATAGTCAAATGACTTGAAGGTCAGTAAAGCATCCAGCACTGTTTATTTTTAGAATCTGATGTTAAACACACTCATTTAAATATCCATTCTGTTTTTTCAGTGCTATGGAATATCTTTCACTCCATACCTTTTAAAAATAATACTTTTCAACTTCTGGCAGATGAATGATTTTGAGCAAATGATTGTCAGTGCAAACAACCACAGGTCAGAACTGACAAACAGTATGTCTGGCTACTGTCCTTGTTCTTTGATCAGCTCAATACCAATGCATACTTATCAGAGTAGTGGCGCTGATGCAACTTGCATTTAAATGTCATTTATACTGTTCCTAACTATGCTTCATTACACAAGCTTTTTAACAACACTCAGAGTCATATTTTCTTACCAATATAGTAGCACAGTGACATCTAAGTCATAGGTATTGAGTGGAAGTTTAGGGCCGGGCAACTGCCCAGCAGGTAGGGTGTTTGCCTTGCTTGCAGCCAACCTGGGTTCAATCCCCCGGCATCCCATATGGTTTCCCTGAGCACCACTGGGAGTAATTCCTGAGTGCAGAGCCAGGATTGACCACTGACCATTGCCGGGTATGACCCAGAAAAGCAAAAAAAAAAAAAAAAAGTTTAGAAGTTTCTGCAGAAAATACTCATAATTCAGGAATTGATGCTTCATATACATTCAATAAATGATAATTGTTCTTGCTAATGAGTTTCTACTCTTCCATACTACCATCAATCTAGAAATAATATCAATTGTTTTTTTCAATATGCTTAGGATGTTAGGTGTTCATATCACTTACTATATTTACACATAGGGAAATACACTGTTGCCATCAGCTTCCTTTCAGGGGCCAGAGTGATAGTCCAGCGGGTAGGGTGTTTGCCTTGCCGGCCCGGGATTGGTACAGTCCCCGAGCACCGCCAGGAGTGATTCCTGCATGCAGAACCAGGAGAAACCCCTGAGCATTGCCGGGTGTGACCCAAAAAAGGAAAAAAAAAAAAGCAGCTTACTTTCCATTGAGACTGAGATCCTGAGAAATCAGTATTCCTACTGGAGAGGATGACACGAGTCTTGTCCTGATCTTCTACCATGGAAGGTGGCAAATGATCTATTACTTCTCTGGATTTCTGCCATGTTTGGCTGAGTAGAGGATAGAACACAGCAGGCATTTTTATAAAGGTGCAAGGGAGAAAACCTGGAAGATGAAACAATGGTGAATGGGTTAACTCAAATAGCAAAGTGAAAAGCAAATTTTCAGCTCAGCTTTCAGTTAGTCTCAGGTAGGAGGAAATAATTAGAGGCCAGGAAGTGAGACTAAACTCCTGGAGAGCTTTTGGAATCTTTGGTACTTTGTCCTGCTCTACTCCCAATCTTTTAGGCAATCAGTGCGTACTGTATAACTGCTGCTAGGCTCAATTGTGAAAAAGGAAATAAAATATAAATTATTTTTCTGCTCTCAAGACATTCATGGATAATATGGATATTGTGTGGAGATTACTGAATACGGTAAAAGATAGAGTATTTGAGATTACTGTGCACTAAAAAGAAGCAGAAGTAAGCAGAGACATGCTTGGAAGGCCACTCAGAGTAGAAAATAGCCGGATAGTAAGTCAGGCAATGATGGTATGTGCTGGATATTTCAGACCAAAGTCAAATTTGCAGAGCCAAAGGCAAGACTGGTCATTCAGATAATAATCATTGTTCGTTATATTGGCACATGGTAAGTAATAAGACTTGTAAGTGTGACTTCCTGAACTGAAAAGATAGTGCAGAGTTGAGGTATCTGCCTTACGTGTGACTGACCCAGTTTATCTCCTGAGCATCACCAGTTACAGCTGGTACTTGCAGGCAATACAGGGAATCAGGGAACAAGCAGCTTTCAGCATGGAGTCCTCACATTGAATCTTGGACTATGTTGATTGAAAATCACTGGTAGTGGTCCTTAGGTTCTCTGAGACCCTTTTCTGCAAAATTCAGAGTTCAGACTCAAGATAATAGCAAGATGGAGGACCAGAAATCGTATTGTATTGTAATGCAGTTACAATTGAGGATCTGAAATAACTAAGTAGTTTCAGTATATACCAAGTACAAAAAATTGTTGTAACTAGATGAGTAAGTTATTGAGAGCATACAGTATAAAATTAATTTGGGGAGAGATAGTAAAGCAGGTAAGGTGTTTGTCTTGCCTAGGACAGCCTGGGTTAGAGTCCAGCATCCATATGGGGCTCCCCGGGTCTCCTCAGCCTGTAAAGAGTCATCACCGAGCAAAGAGTCAGGAGTAAGCACTAAGAACTGATATGTGTGACCAAAAAAATTCTGGCTTCCTTGAGGAAAATGGATTGGAGGAAGATGAAGCCTAAAGAATAGTTTATGAGATTATGACTTAGACGGCTTTAATTTTCCATCTTCTTTAAAGAATGCTATTAAATTAAACTATAGTGCTATTTATGAATTTTATGTGATACATAAATCTAGATGAAATCAAGAGCTAAAGTCATTTTTTTTAATTTTAGTATTTTTTAATATATGGAGAAATAGTAAAATACTGGACAGCTACCAGAGTTGGAAGAATGAAAATTGTTATGAATTCTTGAAAGCTACAATAATAATAGTAACTATGGGGGGCTGGAGCCATAATCCAGCGGGTAGGGCAATGATCCCCGGCATCTCATATGGTCCCCTGAGCACTACCAGAAGTAATTCCTAAGTGAAGAGCCAGGGAGGAACCCCTGAGTATCTCCAGGTGTGAGCCAAAAAAAAAAAACCCAGTAATTATGAATTTTGATTTTTTATTCTAAGTCTTGAAATCTTCAGTCAAAAAATTGATTCATAGCTTTATTCATTTGTTCACCTACTCAACCACTTAGCAAGCACTTTATATTTTCAAATCTGCTGATAATGGCAGAAATGAGTTTAGTTCAGGCCAAATCATCTCATTATCATATATAGTAATATAAATAGAAATATAATGCACAAGATGAGAGGCGACTACAGGAGTATCCCGCCCACATGGCAGAGCCTGGCAAGCTACTGTGTCTTATTTGATATGCCAAAAACCAGTAGCAATTATAGACCTCATTCCCATGAACTGAAGGAATGGTTTGAGGCTCTTCATGTACCTGGAGCGAGCAGATGTCTTTGGGCTACACTAGCATGTGACAGGACATATGGAGATGTTACTGGTGCCCACTCAAGCAAATTGATAAACAACGGGAAGACAAGTGATACAAGTG
The DNA here is from genome assembly GCA_021461705.1 of Cryptotis parvus. Lineage (NCBI taxonomy): Eukaryota > Metazoa > Chordata > Mammalia > Eulipotyphla > Soricidae > Cryptotis > Cryptotis parvus. Next base: position 124,152 of record JAJIBD010026287.1, read on the forward strand.
AAGTGAAATAGAAACATATTACAGTGTTTTGTATAGGTGTGTGAAAAATACATCAATTTATATATTATGATTCTCTCATGATAAGTAAATGGGACAGAGCTGATTAATCCTATTACATTACTGAAAGTAACTTAATCAAGTATTTTTATAACTTGAATCACTTGAATCACTTGAATCACATTATTCATCGATTTGCTTGAGTGGGCGCCAGTAACATTTCCATTGGACCCTATCACGTGCCAATGTAGCCCAATGGCATCTGGTTGATTCAGGAATATGAAGAGCCTCAAACCGCTTCCTTCAGGGTCTTGACAAGGAAGTCTGACCATCTTGTAGGTGGGCAGCCACGTGATTTTTTGACATCCCGTGGGATCTAGTCGGTAACGGCTCTAGTCCAGTGGTTGTCTCCAAATCGCATTACATGCCCAGCCCATCTGATTTTCGATGCCTTGGCAAATGGAGACAGCGTCCCTAATTCTGGAATAGCGACCGAGGTCTGAACTCCGGATTCCTTCTCTCACTTGAGTGAGGCATGATATTCCAAGCAAGCTCTTTTGATTCCTCTCTGGGAGACCGGAATAGCATTCTCATCCTGCTTTCGTAGGGCCCAGGCCTCTGAGGCGTATGTTAATGCAGGGAGAACGGTGGAGTCAAAGAGATGTGCCTGGAGCTGGAGGTTCTTTGTCCTTTTAGCTATTTTTATAATGCAGAAATCATTTTAGATTTTTAAACAATAGCTTTGAAAATTTGGAGGTAACCAGTCTAGGTTGAAATCCTTCTCTTTAAAAGGGCTAATAAAAATTAGATTCAAATCATAACTCTATTACCCACTGTTTGCTTGACCTGAAATAAATTTATCAAATTTTGCAAAGCTTTGCTGTTTAATCTGCATATTTGGGAATTATATCCATATTCTCCTAAACATGTGAGAGGCTCATACTCAAAACTGTTTACCAAGTACACAGGTAATAGGGATGGAGAGAGTTTCAGAGTGAGAGACAAATAAGAATTTTTCCTTCAGGCTTAACATGTATTTTGGGAAGGACTCTAAATTAGAATGAGAGAACTTAGTATAGAACTAGTAAAAAATATGTATAATATAGAAGTTAAAGATAAGAAATGATTCTGAGATTGGAGATAGGACAAATCAACTATGAAATTTCACAGAAATGATACAAAATAAACCAAACCAAAACAAAACAAAACAACAACAAAAATGAAGCATAACAAAAATGAAAGTATGGCATATGATATAGCAACAAAACTTCTCCTGGATACATTTCTCCATCTCCTTTGGATTTTCCCATTTTTTTTTTTTATTTTTTTTTTTTTTTTTTTTTTGGGTCACACCGGGCAATGCTCAGGGGCTACTCCTGGCTCTGCACTCAGGAATTACTCCTGGCGGCGCTCGAGGGACCATATGGGATGCCGGGGATCGAACCCAGGCCGGCATGGGCCGGCGCTTGCAAACAACGCCCTACCCGCTGGGCTATCGCCCGGCCGGATTTTCACATTTTTTAAAAGTATTTTATTATACCACCGTGAGATATACAAATAAAAAGATATATAATTAAAAGTTCATATTTGGGTTTTGGTCATACAGTGTTCCAGCACCCGTCCCCTCCACCAGTGCCCATCTCCCACCACTAACGTCCCGGTTCCCTCCCCCTTCCCGACCCACCTCCATGGCAGGTTCTTTATTTCTTTCCCTTTCTCTTTCTCTTTTCCCTTCCCTTCCAGACTATGGATTAAAGAACATACATTAAAAGGTTGTCATGTGTATCCTTTTGCCTCTATTTAATGCTCAGTTCTAGGTTGGCATTAGTACCCTCGACAATTATTAGCACCCTGTTCCATTTTCTGTCTTACCTAGCCTCCTGACTCCTACGTTTGTGATAATTTTCACCTTTGACAAGACCTCCTGATATATGTTTCACTTGATCTTGGATATTGGTATAATAATATGTACATATATATTTATGCCATGCAAATCAGATACAGAATGATCACATTGTTTTTTTTCTGGTATATTTTTCCCTTCACTTTTTATCTCCTGTCTTCACTTTCACTATCATTTATTCATCTCTTTTTAACTGTGCTTCTTATTTATCTCTTCTGCATTTTAAAGATCTGAATTTTCTGACATATAACAACTGCTTGTTTATATATAAACGTGTCTTTCCATTTCCATAATTTTTAAGATATAGGCCAGGATGCCTAGGCTATCGCTATAATGAAGCAGTAACCAATGAATCTTACCATTTTTCAGGAGTTTAAGTCTGTTTTTCTGGTGTCAATAATATGAAGGAGTATAGAAAAATAGATATGCTTATGTCTTATTAGCTTACATCCTAACTCATGCTCTTGGAGTTTTTTTGATGGACAATAATTCGCACGCCTTTCTGACCCACTCAAAAATAGTGACAATGGCATAAACGTAATTTGAGCAATTGACCCTGGAAACGGTACAAAACAAAGGTTTGAGTGCTATCGTTGACTTTCACCATTTGAAGAAACTAATGACCTTGAATACTTTGCTTGGCATTTCCAAGTCTTGAAAACCCTTTCTTCTATGAGTGAAAGTTGGTTAATAACTTGCAAGATGTATAAAAACTGTATATATGTTTACAAGTACAAAGCACAGAACCTGATATATAATTGCCCAGTAAGTGGTAGCTATCATTCTTTAATTATCCAGGTTTATTTTTTTCTGAAAGAGTTATAAAATGATTACAGACTATAAAAGAGAATTTCAGAAGAATTTAATAAAGTAATTTCTCCCCTGCATGAATAACTTTAAGTGAAAACATATTGAAGTTTTACAAATTTGCCTCTGTTAAACCACCTGTAGGTTAAGGCCATTGAACAAGGAAGAAAATAATGACTTTAGGTTTGTGAAGCTCCTAGTGGCATAAAATCAATCAGTTGTACAGGTTGTTTCACTTATTCATTATACATACCACTAGAGTCAGACAGCTATTAAAATCTATTAACCTGATATTCTTTTTTCAACTGAAAGATGTGTCCAGAAAGAAGGATAAAAAAAAATAGAAGTTCCAATGGTCAGTTTCCTCAAGTTTACTATTTCTCTTTGGAAGAGATCTTGAAATAACTGACATGTTAAACAGTGCCTCTAGGAGGGAAATAAGTTAATTGCAACTTCTCCAGCAAATAGCATGTTCTGGGATGAAAACTCCTGAATGTTGTTTAAATGTTTCTTAAGGTAATATTCCCCAATTAAAATAAATTGTATAGCAAGTTCATGAAACATTAAAAAAAATACCCAGAGGCAAACTCCCTCTGGGAGTCTCAGATTGAATTTGAGGATACAGATTTTAAGAAACAGTTTGATATTGATAAAGTATATTCTAATATTATTGAATTTGTAGATATCGCCCATTTCCACAATCAACTGCTATGTCCTTTTTTTCCTGGAATGAGTATGATTTTTGATAGACCATATTACAACCAGTCTGTTGTACATGATGCCTATACTTTAAATACAGACTTATTTTATGATGTCAAACATAAGGTCATTGTGTTTAATAATAAAGGAATACAGAAGAGAGAAGATAGTCAAGGAAAATGTGTTTTCATTTGGAAATCAATGGTGCTAGAATACAAACAGTGTTACTAATAGGAATGATGCAAAATAAAACGGATGATTCCTGTGATAAAATAGTAGAGAGATAAAATAATAGATTTTTCTGATACTGGATGAAGGATCAAATATAACTGCTGGGGAACAGCTATTAGTTTCCCTGGCAGTATCAGGGAGCAGGAGTGAACCCCTTCGACCCCAAGGGACTAGCAGCTGGAGTATGGATGAAATTAATTCACTAATCCAGCAAAGTTATAAAAAAAACTTTACTTGAACAGATTCTGGTAATATAATCCAAGGTCAGGAAAACTCCAAGCTTCCAATCCTAGCTGGGCCCAGGCCACGTGTTCAGGCCAGTATACTGAGCCAAGATGGGCACCAAGCTCAGACCACATGCTCAGGTCAGAGCCCAGAACCAAGATGGAAGGCGGTGGTGCAGGCAGGGAGGGAGAGAGCTGAGTGGGCAGAGAGAGAGAGAGAGAGAGAGAGAGAGAGAGAGAGAGAGAGAGAGAGAGAAGAAGGGAGCCTCAGTAGAGGCCAAAAGCCTACCACTCCCAGGTGCACTCACCTGGCCCAGGCCAAACACATGCTAATTTGCCCAGAGCCAAGATGTCACTTTACAAGTTTCTGTGAAGATACTTGTAAAGATGGGGGGAGGGTGCCTGAGATGAGATGTATCTCAGGTTTTAATTTATAAAAGGAAGGCATAATATTTCATATCACGAATATATATATAACTTGCCATTGCCAACATGTATCTTCACTAGGGTCCAGAATCTGTCAGAATAGTGTTGTTTACTTTGCCTAAGGAATTACTGAGTCATGTTCACTTGCCCTGGGGCAGGCCGCATAGTTCTTTGAGCTAGCAGGATTATTATAATGGCAGATCCAAACTTGGAAATCTCTTGGAAAAACTACATGTGTGTCCCCTGTGGGGACCCGTGGGAGATAGAAAGATGCACTAAACCTACTATAAGAATATTCTATCATATAAAATTACAAAACCAAACATCTCTTCCAATCCTACCCCCAACCTACCAGTGTAATTTGTACAAGCTTCAGGTAAAATGCAGATGACTGTTAACCTTAGCAGACCCAGGGTCTCTCAGTTGCCGGACCAGGGAGCCCATTAAGCGCTTGTCCTCCAAGAGATAGCCCATAGATAATCTTTTCCACACCTCCGGTTATCCCCAAAAAAACAACATATATTGAATCAAATAATACTTTCAGATCTTAATAATAAAAAAGAAAAATGTATCACAAATCACACCACAAATAAATTTTACAGATGCTCTGCTTAGCAAAATAATATGCAAATGTAGTAACACATTTTTAGTTCATTGATGTAGTGGATCTAAATGACGAAGATTAAGTTATAATAATAGCTATTTGGTCTGGGAAGAAGACAATGTCCCTATTGGAAATATGTGAAGTGGTATTTCTGAACTGGTGGGATTTTTTCAGTGGAAGTTTCTAAATAAATAAATGTAGACATATGAAGCAATCTTCAGAGATATACAGTTACCTATTTCATTCTAAGTAAATTATGTCTGTTTATCTTCTTTTTAGAAAAGGGAAATAATTTAACTATATTTTGGTATGCAATTTTTAGTTTGAGCATTCCAAGCACAGATGCAGTTTTTTCAGTTTAGAGACTACAACAACAAAATGAATGTTTCATGACTATGAATATCTGTAATATGTGTATGAATATCTGCCTCTATGTGTACTTCGTCACTTGTGGCATTCAAAAAAAAAATAAATACGTGAGCATCCATTTACTATAAATTTATATTTATCTCACTTCATCAGCATAATTAATCTATGAATTTTCTAAGATATTAAATTGGCTACCTAAAACCCAGGAGATTAAAAAAGTAAAACTATAA
>JAJIBD010026288.1:0-15805 GCA_021461705.1 Cryptotis parvus
AGGCGGCTTTTCGGAGGCGGAAGTCATGGGGTGTTCCTGGAGATGGAGCTCATCCCCCTGTCCCTGTGCGACCCTTCCCAGAGGCCTGGTGGCCCCAGCCACAAACTCGCCTCAGGGCTTCCCACCATATGCAGAGACTCAGATGCACGGAGAGAGCTACCACTCTGGCTCTCCCCTAGCCTCTGCTGACCATGAGGCTCCAGGAGGCAAGATGGGTTTTGAGGGCCCATCACCTCTGTAGGGCCTCGGAAGCAACTGAATGAGACTTGCTCACCATCATAACCGCAGTTTTGTAGTCTGGACCCAGTACATCAAATTAATGGAACCAATCATGTTCTTGACTATAGTACAATCTACAATAGTTTGAAGAAAGGGAAGTAAGAAAGAGAGAGAGAGGAGAGAGAGAGAGAGAGAGGAGATGAACCTGCATGGAGGCAGGCTGGGGTAGGGAGAGAGGTGGGGACATTGGTGATGGGAGATGGACAGCAGTAGGAGGCTGGGTGTTGGAACACTGTAGAACCAAAACACGAACATGAACATCTTGTAACTGTATATCTAACAGTGGTATAATAAAATATTTTTTAAAAAGAGGGGGAGCCAGAGAACCAGCACTGACTGTTGTGCCCGCTGCAAGCCAACCCTCTCTTACCCGCAACATTTCATTTTAATCGGTAGTGCTGATGTCGCGGGCTATGCTACATAGAAAAAATTTAAAAAATATAGTCTAATCTCACAGTGCTAGAACATGGCAGGTTCACGGTCTCTTTTCTTCAATGTTGACTTCTTCTGCTTAACTGTTTCTCTCATAGAGAGAATCTGGGTCAGTCCATAACACCACCATCAGTCATCATACAGCCAATGAGTTACTGTGACCAGAAGAGTTTCATTTAAAAGGGGAATAACTCAACTGGCTGTAGTACAGGCTGAAGTCCAGGTTTTGATGCCTGTACCACCTCATCCCCCAAGCTCCATCAGGTATTTTCCCTCCTCCCCACCGCCTCCCATCCAAAAAAAAGAAAGTACACAAGGATCTCAGTTTTCTGCTTTTAGGAGTTAAAACTAAATTGAGACCGCAAAAGAGGCAAATACTTACATAGTCATCTGTGGCATCTTTGACAGCAGTCATTGTTATCACCAAAGCTAAAGGCACTATGGTGGTGAACCAGGTCAAAGAGGAAATATCTGGGAATCAAATTCTAAAATAAACATTTTTCAATCATTTGAAGTTTTCTTGAATTAGTATATGTAGTTTTTTTTTTTGAAGTACAGTTTATGTGATATTGTTATGATGGTTTTTAAAGTTTATGATCCTAATGTCCAAGTTACTGGATCACAGCACCACAAAAAGTGCACATTTTCAAATTTTGTCATTGGTGAGCAAACGTGATAGACATGAATAGAATTACACTCCTATTATTTAACAAATACATGGCATCTCTGAACAGCTGATTTTCAATCTGAACAACTGAATATTGCTTTGGTTATAGACACATGGAAATGTCATTAAATCTATTTTAAATGCCTAACAAAAAAATTAGATTTCAGTAGAAAGTTAAGTAATTTTCTTAAAATATTTTACAGATTGTGATCTTTCCCCAAGAGGGTAATAAATATCACCTGTCTTTTTCTCAGCTTCTCGTCTCAAGTTTTAACCATTTTGTCCAGTTCTCAGAATCTTCAAGCATTTACCTTGAGCAGGCAATGTTCCAAAGAATTTGCCATACGTTTGAGCCATATAAATGTTCACTGAATTAGATTCTATACCAGAGTTGTTTTGCACAACCCACAGTATTTGTGTTTCATGTAAATAGTATACACTACTCTACAACAAAAGAATACATTGCCAATGGCACTCTGGAGTTAGGAAACACGCAGCCCTGGGTATCATTTTCCCATGATATGATCCTAAGATCTAGGAGATTAAGCAAATAGGCTACAACTATAAACCCATCTGACTACAAAACCCCAACCTAAAAAAGAGATATAGTTAATATGAGTCTCATGAATGGTTTCCAAGCAGGTTCATTTTGGAGCAGCTTTGAAACTATCACCTGAAAGGAAGGGCTGGAGAACAGTGTTGGAGGCATCGGCCCCATCAAAAAATAGCTCTGATCTAAAGCAGTTTTATGAAGTAGCTTCCACATAAGATTTTTCTTTTTAACTCTTATAGCCTCTGGAAATACCGACAGACTCTTGTCCCCATATTATTATTAACTCACAGCAAAGTTTTAAAACTCACCAAACTTCAATAGATGAAAGGACATTGGACTAAACCCTTCCAGATATAAAATTCTATACACAAGAGCCTTTGACCATAATAATAAATCCCATTTAATTAGAGAAATTAGCTCAAAATTCTGAATAGTATAAAGGGATGTATAAAAAATCTTTAGTTAATCCCCAATATTGAACAGAGCTAAAAGCCCCACCAGGAGCAACTCCCAAGAACAGAGCTAGGAGTAGCCCCAGCACCATCAGATGAGGCCCCCATATAATCAATTAATTAATTAATATAAAATAAATGCTAACTCAGTAAATGTCTAATTAGACTATTTCTAAGTAGGTGTATTCCTTGACTTATGTGTTTTCCATTCTACAATATTAGTAAAAGTCAACATTTTATTCAGACCTGAATTTTAATCATATTTCAACCAATCAGTCCATCAAAACTATAAAAAACATTCCATCACTCTACAGTGAAATTATATAAAACACATACTACTTATGATATGTACATATGTGAAATGTGCCGGTGTTTCTTAGATGCAAATGAAATTGGCCAAATTGAGTTTCATAAATTACTACCTAGTTCCTCTTTGTGCCCCCTTCTGGCAATGCCCTTCCTGTTGACATAAGAAACAGCTAAACGGGGAGGGTGGGTGTGCACAGCAATACTGGACTCTGGCTTGGCTCACATAAAGTGCAGGGCTGCATTTTAAATGACCCAAGTGTTTAAAATGATGAATGTACTAGATTTTACTCATTCCTCAACCTCCCACATTTGTGAAGAGAAACAGCAATAATAACACTAAACATCTGATAAGGTGGGCTTTCCCTTTTACGAGCATCTAAGAGGCTTAATTTTTTAATCATAATAATAGTTTTAACAACACATAAAAAATGCAACTAAAATTACCTGAAGGATCAGAAGGAAGAGGAAATAAGCATTGGCCACTTCTTTGGAACTGTTCTAAATAAATTAATTGGCAAGAAGGTGAGGATGTTGTACTTGGATGTATGGATGCGATTATCCTGAAAAAAAACGTGATCTTAGTTTGGAGCAAGGGGTTGCTCATGATCAGAAGTATCACTAGAATTTACAAGACTTGAGCTGACACCAAAGTGTAGCTTCCACGTCACTGTCCACGGTGCCCATCCTCCCTCAAGCTCCCTCTCTCTACCATCACCCACTATCACTATCACTATCTTCCCGTTGGTCATCTATTTGCTAGATGGGCACCAGTACCATCACCCAATCATCTTACATTGACTGTTGATTAGCTAACTAAAATATCTAGATCATTTCTTCCTATATAATAAAATCCATTCTCTGCTTCTTCCTCCTTTGCAAGGATAAGGAAGACACACCAGAAACCTAGGAAATGTTTGATTCTTGGTCACCCAAAGTCTTCATTTCTCCAAGACAACAAGCTGGATATAATGGGTGAGAGTTACTGTCTACAGCCATAATGCCATTCAGGACTGAAAACAAAATTGAGTGCAAATTTCTTCCCTGGAGATGTTGCACTCGTTTGCGTTCATTTATTGGCAGATTTCCAGAGCACTACTATAGGTAAACACAGAGCTGATTCTAGAGTCCCCGAGGTTGGAGAGTACATTGGGGCTCACCCGGTCCACTTTCTCAAAGCATACCCCTGGAACTCACTCTAAAAGGTTCCGGCTGGTCAATCTTCACAAGAGAGAGAGAGGTCTTGTGTGATCAGAGACTGACTGCTTTAAAGGCAGCCTGTTTCCAATTCAGAATGGAAATTGCTAAAAGGTTATTTATTACAAGAGCCTTAATTTTGCTCCCTGCAATGTTTTGCAATGGGATAAAATTTCACCCAGGGGCCACCTAGATCAAGTCTAAGTCCTCTTCATCTTGACTACCTTCAAATACTAGAAAACTACTTATAGAATTTCCTGCCATTCCCAGATCTTTCGCTCTATTCTCCAAGACTTATTTATAAACATCTCCAAGAGAGAGGATTATGGAAGCATCCAAATTTCTCTGCATCTCAAAACAAAGTACGAAGAAGTGAATCTTGCATATGGTGCAGCTATGTATAATGGTTCAGCTATGTATATTCCCATGCCCTGTATTCTGAAAAGTTATATTAATGGCTTCGATTTTCATTCAAATCAAATTTTTATTCATTATCACCAGAGTGATAGTAGAGCGGGTAAGGCATTTGCCTTGTACAGCAGACCTGGTTTCGATCCCCAGCAATCTATCTGGTCCTCTGAGTCCACCAGGAATGATCCCTAAGCAGAGTCAGGTGTAAGTTCTGAGCACCATCAGGTGTGACACAAAACAAAGCAACAATAAAATTCATTCTAATTTTGACAATTGTAGTTCACAGTTTAATTCATATGGACTTTCTTGGCATCATGGTTTACAATGCTGTAATGATAGAGAGCTTCATGCATACAATGTTCCAACACCACCAGTCCTCACCAGTGTCAACTTCCCTACATCACTGTTCATGGTCCCCATCCTCCCTCAAGCCCCAATCGTCTTATGACTTTTGATTACTAACTGAAATATCTAGATCATTTCTTCCTATATTATAAAATCCATTCTCTGCTTCTTCCTCCTTTGCAATAGATTTTTATGTTGGAAGTAGGTTTTCACTCTCCACTTGCCCTTGCATGTACCTGACCCAGTTCAGCTCCTCTGCACTACATATAGTTACCCCAAGTATGGTCAGGAGTGATCCCCCCCCATACACAGCAAATCTTTAAAACTCACCAAGCCTCAATAGAAGAAAGGACATTGGAATAAACCCTAAAGGATTTAGGGATGGTGCTCAGACCGGGGAAAAAAAATGCCCCTGGGACCTGAGAGCTAGCCAGCAGGTAGGGCATTTGCCTTGCATGCAGCCCTCCTGGTTTGATCCTGGCATCCCAGATTGCCTCCTGAGCACCACCAGGAGCAATTGCCAGCCAGGAATACCCCTTGAGCAGCACCGGTTGACCCAAAAAAGAAAAAAAAATATGTGAAGGGATCAGAAAGACAGTTCAAGGGACTGGAGCCTATGCTTTGCACTTCACAGCCTGGATTCCTTCCTTGGATCCACATGGTCTCCTGAGCTTCCCCAAATACTAAGTCAAGAGTAGTCCCTGAGCATTGGCTGGGTGTCAAACGGCAATTGCTTTAAAAAAATAAGTTTTTGAGATTTGGGTGGGGGCAAGCCATACAGAGATGTTCAGAATTTATCCTAGCTCTGAGTTCAGGGCTCACCTCTGGCAGGCTTGACAAAGACATAGTGTCCTGGGGATGGAATCTGGGCTGTCAACGCCTGCTAAGAGCCTTACATGCTGTACTATCTTTCCGACCCCAGTAAATAAATAAATCTGAAAGGACCCGGCTATGATATATTTTTGATGTTGCTTTTCAAAGAAAAAAAAAGGGGCAAACTACTAGAGACTTCTCCACAAATAAATGACTATACCTTTTCATGGTATTTATAAGACGCATTAAACACATAAAATGATGCAAATGTGCACTCAATCTTATGCACGAAGATAGCAGGAGAAATCTGGGGTGACAGCTTCTGCTGACATTCAGAATCAACACGCGCCAGATTTATCTCCACTGGTACTACAACACTGAGGTTAGAGGAGGAACTTGTTTTAAGTAGCTCCTAGGAATTCCTGGCTGAAAACGCAGCCATGTGTTACAGGGTCCTTTAACATTTGTCAGAAATCAGTGGGTCCCACTCCGTGCAATAAACTACGGGAGAAAGAGCCAGGTGTCAAGAGCAGAGTTTCAGCTTGAAACCTGGTCACATGCTGAGAGATATTTGTGAAATGATTCCTGACCCCCAAGTGAGCTGCAGTGAGGAAGGAAGGCTGAGAACCATCTCACACATGTTTTATAAAGAGGGACGTGGAGAAAACAACAGAGAGGATGGAATTAGAGACAACAAGTAGTGAACTAGTAGTATGATAACCTCCTGATTTGTGTGATATTTGCCTTCTAAATTGAAACACGGAGGTCATGCCTGCATCTTGCTCTAAAAGACAGGTATCCTACGTGCTGGGACACTGTAACCAAGGGCAAGACTCTGAATTCCACGTAGGTGAGGAGCTCACGGTGCGTGACAAAGTGATAAAAACCAGATGAGGACTGTGTTGTTTTCTCCGTTTGCTTGACTTGACGGGTAACAATGATCCGCATTTGTTTTACGGGCTCTTTTGTGAGTTACCAGGCAAAGCCTGGAGGCACTCACTGTAACAAGGAACAAGCGCGCCCCCCTCATGGAGAATTTCTGCATCCATTTTGCAGTCCTTTGTTTTCAATTCAAAAGAAAAATATTTCCATTTCCATCGTCAGGTATGGAAATGTGAGAGTACTGGTGTGACTTTACATCATGTACCTTAAGATTAGAGTCCTCTTGCTTAGTCATCCTATTGGTTTATAACTTTTGCTTTTTTTTTTTTTTTTGTCCTTTTTGGAGGGGCCACAACCAGTGGTGCTCAGGGCTTATTCTAGCTCTGGGCTCAGAGATCATTCCTGAGTTCAGGAACCATGGGGTCAGGGACCATGTGTGGTGCTGGGGATGGAAGCCATATCAGCAGCATGCAAGGGCAGCATCTTAACTGTTCGATCTCTATGGACCTTGGCTTATAATTTTTAGTACAACTCATTCCATGATATAACACAGATCTTTAACATTATTATCGTTTATCCTTTTTGCTACTACTGTTCCAGACCAGCTCACTAGAAACATTCAAAAACCAAAGCAAAGGAAGCGGGTGGCAAATAAGGGGCATCTGGAGAACTCCTATGACTTCCTTCATTGCTGATAGAAGCCAGGCAGGAAGTTCATGTCTTCAATTTATTAGTCTGGTGGACCAGCTACAGAGCCCTGAATGAGACAGGCTCACCTACACAGTCACGGCCATTCCAGACCAGGGCAGCCTCCACACAATTTCCCCTTATGGAAGCTCACTTCGAAGAAGAGGGAGGGCTGAGCTGAAGAAGCCCAAACACTCCTCCCATGGTTGCTGCATAGTCAATAACTACTCACAGAGGCAGAGGGAATGCAGAAGAGCGGAGAGAGAGCAACTGAGCGCCAGTAGTTTCCCTTCTACCTACCACACAACTGCAGGATGAGGACAAAGTGTTGCTCCTCTAAAATATTTTACAGACCCTGAGGTGCGTAGAAGCTACAGTTGGACAATAGAGGTCAGCACAGAGTCAGACTAGCAAAGCACCCTTAGATTCTGCAATATGGATTTTTGTCTTTATTGTGAAGATTTAAGTCCCAGGTGAAGAGGGAATTACTGAAGGTAATCTTCATGAGTTCTCATTTCAAACGATTCTCCTAGCTATGAGGAGAGAGCAAATTGAGGTGGCCCAAGCATAGATGCAAGAAGACCATTGACAGTTTAGCTGAGGGATGAAGTAGGGGAGAAGGGGGCAGGGAGGCTGGGCAAGGCCATGGCCAAAGGATGACAATGAATAATAATAGCCACAATAATAACGGACATTTATCAGGCTGTTATGCCTACTCTACTATACTGAGAGTTTTACATTTCATAGTTTGTGTTTTTCTCACGATATTCTTATGAAATAAGTACTATATTCCCACTCCACAGAAGGAAAACTCAGATGCAGAGAGCTAAATAATCCATGCATGGTTAGTTGGGCAAAATGGATGAATCAGGCATCATTGTGGGATCCAATGGTCCCACTACCACATAGACCCCACTCTTCAACCTTGGGCTTCCATAGTCAATTCAAAGTGATATCTCTTGTTTTCAGAAAAAGAGCAGCCTCTGCCTCTCTCTCTCTCTCTCTCTCTCTCTCTCTCTCTCTCTCTCTCTCTCTCTCTCTTCCTCCCTCCCTCCCTTCCACTCTGATTACAGCCCTCTACCACTTTTTTTCCAAGGAAAAAACTAAGTATCCACCATTTTCTTTTGGGCAAACACCCCTCCCTACAAACCCCAGTTATTTATCTATTGTATGATTACAATTCCATGCAAACACTTCCCTCAATTGCCTCAGGGGTGCTTCCGCTGGACACAAAATTCCATGCAGAGTACAAAGATCACCCTGCTCCTCTAAGATTCCCACTGGAAGCAGTGGCCAGAGTCTGTCCCATCCTCAACATTGTCTAGCTGACACAGGGAGAGATCCAAGTAAAATGGGATTAAGGCTGCCGAGGTGGTCCATCAATAAAATATTAATAAGATGAAGGGGATTATTTTTATAATGAGATTTCGTTTATGCAATCATATTACTTAAGGAAACAAAGCAAATAGAAAATAACAACTATTACTAAATCAGTGAATAGAGAATTTGGGTAGTTTGCTTCACTGCAGAATGAACTTAGCAATAATTCTTTGCTATATAAAGCGGTGGTAATAAAAACAGCATGGTATTGGAGTAAAAACAGACCTGTGGACCTACGGAATAGAGTTGAATATCCTGACACACATCCAAATACATGATCATGTAATCTTTGATAAAGGAGCATAAAAGTGCAAAGTGGAGCAAGGAAAGCCTCTTCAACAAGTGGTGCTGGGAAAACTGGGCAACTACATGTGAAAAAAATGATTTGGACCTTTCTCTAACACCATGCACAGAAATCAGATTAAAATGGATTAAAGAGCTCAATATCAGACCCGAATCCATAAAGTGTGTTGAAGAAAATACAGGGAAAACCCCTCCACAACATCGAAGCTAAAGGCATCTTCAAAGATGAAACACCAGTAACAAAGCAGTTGGAAGCAAAGATAAACAAATGGGATTACGTGAAACTAAAAAGCTACTTCACACCTCAAAAGAAACAGTGTCCAAGATACAAAGACAGTCCACAGAGTGGGAAAGAATATTCACCTAATACCCATATGATAAGGGGTAAATTTCAAGGATATATCAGGCACTGGTAAGAACTTTACAAGAAGAAAACAGACAACCCCTTCAAAAATGGGGAGAAGAAATGAACAGAAACTTCGACAAGGAAGAAATTTAAATGGCCAAAAGGCATATGAAAAAGTGTTCTTCATCACTAATCATCAGGGAGAGCAAATCAAAACAACAATGAGATATCACCTCACACCACAAAGACTGGCCCATATCCAAAAGGGTAAAAGCAACAAATGCTGGTGTGGATGTGGGGAAAAGGGGACTCTCATCCATTGTTGGTGGGAATGTGGACTGCTACAACCTTTTTTGGAAAGGCTGTAATATGGACATTCCTCCAAAGACTAAGAATTGAGCTCCCCATTTGACCCAGCCATACCATTCCTGGGGATATACCCTGGGAAGCCAAAAACACACAGCAGAAACACCGCCTGCACCTGATGTTCATAGCAGCACTATTCACAATAGCCAGTATCTGAAAACAACCAGAGTGCCCAAGAACAGAAGACTGAATTAAGAAACTGTGGTATATCTACACAATGGAATACTATGCAACTGTTAGGAAAAAATGAAGTCATGAAATTTGCCTGTAAATGAATGGACATGGAGAGGATCATGCTGAGTGAAATTAGCCAGAAGGAAAAGGGCGGATATAGAATGACTACATTTATTTGCGGATATGAAAAAATAGCATGATACCAATATCCAAGGCCAGGTAAAACATGGATCAGGAGGTTTTGTCAGTGGAGTGGAATCTACCACAAGTGTGTGGGAGTCAGAGGTTAGGTAAGACAGGGGAAGGAACCCTGTGCTAATAACAGTTGGAAATTGTAATACCAGCCTAGAACTGAGCATTGAATATAGGCAAAGTGATATACATGATAATCTCTAAGTGTATATATTGCAAGCCACAGTGTGTAAGAGAAGGAAGGAGATAGATTCAGAGAGAGGAGAGAGAGAGAGAGAGAGAGAGAGAGAGAGAGAGCAAGGCCCTGCCATAGAGGCAGGCTGGGGGAGGAGGAGGGAATCAGGGGACATTGGTGGTGGGAAATGGGCACTGATTGAGGGGATGGGTGCTAGAACACTGTATAACTGAAGCCCAAACATGAACATCTTTGTAATTGTCTATCTCAAGGTGATATAACAAAAAGTTTTTTAAAAAATAAATTTTTGCCATATATGTTTCAAGGGTTTTGTGGAAGGAGGTCAGATGTAAAAAGAATTTTGTTAAGTTGAAAGAAATAGACAAATATAGGGGTTTTTTGTGGGCAACCCTCCAATAATTCAGGAAAGTCAATGCACTGGGCAGAATACACTGAATTTGCCAGAGCAGCAACTCAGGAATTACTGGGACTTAATATAATAAGAGCTTATTTCTCCAGTCATACCAATCTAATATGAGCCTGAAGAGTGATTCTGTTCCTCGTAATTTCTTACAATATTTCAGCTACCATCTCACAAGCTTCCAGCTGCATTACCAGAAGAAAAGAGAAAGCTCTGAATAGTCTCTCCCACAGGTAACACATCAACCCAATTGCTCATCATGCATTAAGCAGAAAGAGCCACAATTTATCAAAAAAAGGCAGAAAAATCCAAACCATGGGCATCACCAAAGGATACCACAGTTGGGAATGAAAATTAACCTGCAAATTACTTGGAGAGCGTAGGAGATGAAGACACTTGACAAACAACTGTAAAACCCAATGTCAAATGCTCCAAATGCAGTCTGGTGTGCTTTATGGTTCTTTGATTTAATTTGGGTTGAAGGGAGAAGAGAAGGACACACTGCAGTGTTCATAGCCTCTTCCTAGCTATGTGTTCAGGGATCTCTTGATGGTGCTCAGGGGACCATATGCGGTAGCTTGGTGATCTAACCAAGAGTCAGCCGCATGAAGGCAAGGCCCTTAACTCCTAAACTATCTCTCCTGGCCCTCCCGTCCTAATTGAATGCCAGGTGTAACAGATATTTTACTACATGCCCTTTCCTCTCAGCCCACAATGCCTAAAAATCTCTCCAGTCTGGGTGGATTCCACTGCCATCCATAATGAACCCATAACTCCCATCCAACCAGGTCCTTATTAGCTTAAGTCAACAGCTATGGTTGACTTAAGCTAATAAGCCCATACTCTACTTAAAATTTTGAGCTCAGGGATTAGCACATGGTTTTTGTCAATGCTGGGAATTAGCTGAGATCTGAGCTTTCTCTCTCTTACTGGATTCAGAGGAAGCAGCTAGACTAAGAGGTCACCAACATCATCTGGGGACCATGAGAGGAAAGGCTGCCAAGAATAAATGCTACTAAAACAAGATGCATGGCTAAGAAATGCAGAGGATGGAGCACAACCAAGTCACTCACTCTTGAGAATCTGTTCATTAAGTTTATCAATGAAGTTAATTCTAACTCAATAAGAATTGGCTTTTCCTTTACCACCAATCAAATGTCAGGTAAGAGCATTAATAATATTTCCAAGATCACTTTCTGTTTTCATCGAATAGTGTACTTTTACCTCTACATCTGCTTTAAAGAATGAGTCTACAGAAGGTTAAGTCTAAATGCATTTGGTGAGTTTGTCCGGGGACACTGCCTGTGTCTGTTAGTCCCACAAGCCAAACCCCAGGAGCTTTTCGCAATGAGTATCGTGGTTTCAGCACCATCAAGAAAAAAAAAACTCCCATCGTTTCATAAAATACTTTTATGTCATGACAGCTATAAAATGCCAATTGCCAGGGTCTTCCAGGCTGGGGGGGGGCCTACTTTTCTTGCTATAAGAAAAGGCACACAGTGTTCAGTACAATCTGAATTTCAGTGAGAAAAATAGTCCTGATGCTTAAAGGCGAGATTATCTCTAGTTCATAAAATAAAAACCAAAATAAGACTGTGTCCACAGATCACTGGCATAAAAAAGGAAGTGGCTTGCAGGCATTTGCACTGCTGGGGAAATATGCGAAATATCCATGTTTATGCAAAAATCCCAAAAGAATGCATGTATGGGGCAAATGGGCCTGGAGATTGGGTGTCTGGCGCCTCCACTGATACCAAGGAGAACCACAACTGCTCAGTATTAGTCAAATGTTGCTCAGTGTGGAGTCCACAGTATTCAGGGTTGGAGTGATGGAGAAAACACCTCTCGGAACACTGTTGAGCTTCCATCTGATCCCCAGGGTTCTGGAGAAAGTTGCATAATTACCCCAGAGCTGGTGTTATTTGTTCCAGCACCCGGTGGCAGTGGTAGAGTCTTAGGAAGGATTAGACTCTGCAACAGTGTGTTCTGATCTGGTGTCTATTAGAGGTGTATGGAAGAGTTAAGCGCTGGCTGCTCTGCAGAGTCATCAACAAACATTGGCCACCATCAATCTCATCACCACAGTCACCAGGAGCTGCACCAGCCTGCAGTGTGTTGAGCCTGGGCACCCCAGCAGAGGAGCAAAAATACTTGTTGAGAAGGCAAGAAAAAGAGAAGACATTGATTTCCATTAACATGTATTCAACTAAGGATTTCCCTATGTATGTCAGGCACCATGTCAGAAGGCAGGAAGCATACATGTGAATGAGCAAGCCCCTCCCCTTCCTAGCTGAGTTGCAGGGAAAATGACAAGAGTCAGTAGACAAAAGAACTTACACACTGATGACACAACTGGAGCAAGTGGTCAGGGACGAGAAGAAAACTGAACAACAGAGCAAGAGCTAGCCAGGACTCCCCAAGGAGGCTTGTGTTTCACTTTTCAGAGTTAATGCAGGTTTAAGACTACTAAGTCTGATGAGACTTCTGGGACTCCTCTCCCCCAGAGACTCCCAAATAGTTCTTTGAGCTATCAGGGGAAAAAAGAACTTCTATGTTTATTTAACGGAAATTTTAAAACTTGAGATTACTAATGTTTCATGCAAAGGTTCTTGTTACTATATGCATACATATGAGATGCTTGTATACTGGACTTTTTACCTGCTTACAATAAGGAACATATTCAAAAAAGTTTGATGACTCCCCAGACTACATACTAAACATTGTTACGGTCAAAGGAAATGAATATAGTCCAAGTGGCCCCAACTCTTGGAGCCAAAATGCAGAATGTGTGACTCCTTATGTCATGGGGCCAATGCTGAACAGTAGTGCCAGCTACCATGCATGGTCTTACATCTTCCGAGGTATGTAAGGTCCAGTACATACATCTGGGAGTCTTCAAAATTCCCATGAGCAGTTACTATGTCAGCATAGTGCTACAGAAGAGGAAACCAAGGCCTGAGCCAATGCAGGCATAAAAACTTTGTTTCACCAATCCATGTGTTTTCCCAAAAAGCAAGGGTTTCCTGGGAAATGTGTCAGAACAGGCAGTCTCTAGATTCCCTTTGAATTACTGATGTCACTGACTTTCATGGATCATTGCTTTTAGGGGGAAGGAAGCAACAGAAACTACCACGAAGTGGAGAGGCCCGTTAATTAAATCAGCTGGAGGAGCAATCACTTTAAGGTCCTTCAATCTAGGGAGTTTCTCACGCTTGTCTGGGGAGCACCATCTCCCATTTAGACTTGAGAATACAGAAAGCAGTTAGGCAGAATTCCAGGCCTCAGTCCCACCCCCAAAAACAAATCTGTCTGACACTATTAGAAACCTTTTTCCTCTTCTCCCCCCTCGGGCCTTGGGTGAGTGTTCCAGCATCTGAAAGACTGTTCTAGAGCAAGTAAATGGCCTATGAATGTAATTTATCTACAAAGGACCCATTTTGGACAATTACCAGGGGAACAAATTAAATTTCCCTTAGAGATTAATTTAATCACGCTAATTTTTTTTGCTGCATAGTGTTGAGATACATATAGCACATGAAATAGTTCCAAACAAAATGATAAAAGATGTACAGTATTATTAAACCTAGAAGGGGGAGACTTAGGCAATGCCTTCTACAGAGCCAAAATAGGTTAACCTATAAAGGAAGTTGTCAGAGAGGGAAGGAAAAGAAATCAAAAGTCGTATTTCAGCGGCACCCTGCTAGGGCATCCCTAAAGACTTGTTTGTGTCTTCTTTTCTGCTCTGTTGCTTTCTGCCTCCTCCTTCTAGATCTTTATCAGCTAGGAGCAGAGCATAACCTCACCTTTGGTCCCTTTGCGCATCTCATTTGCAAGCTCTAGAGACCCTAAACAACCAGAATGGATGTTTCTCTGACTAACATGGGGCTAACCTGATCAGGCTCATTTACTGTACCACAAGGCCGCTTCTGGACAACTTAGTGTATGTGAAGTATTTTGTTTATTAAAACTAAAATTTAGACCATGTTCACACTGCCATGCATATGGGAACCAGGCCAAATTTCAAGCAGGAACTCAGCATTTATGATAATAACAAAGACACAATGGAAAACTCCAAGGCCCTCCTAAAAGACCAAAAAGTTATAATAATACACTACAAGTGGTTTCATCCTTCCTAAGATGCTCCATCATGCACTAGATCCTATATGAAAAAATACCAGCTTTAAATAACCACCGTACTTTCTCCAAAACCATGAGGATGAGGTGGGCACATAGAGCTCAGAACTTCCAATCTACTGGGTCCTGAGCAAAGAGGGTCTCCTGGCCCTTTTTGCAGAGGGAGTTTACCATAGTTTTTCTGGTCTTTTCCAGCCTCTTCCCATCCAAGGTAGTGCAATAAATCCAAATACAGACAAACTCAGACCACTTGGCTATGAGATCTGACTGGGTAAATATGTTGAAAGGGAAGAACAGAGGACTCGTTAAATTAGAGTGCCAAGCAAAATACTTAAAACCACTGCTAAGAGACCTCAAAGAAGATATTAATAGTAGCACAATAATAGTTGGAGACTCCAACACTGCTTTATCAACTCTTGATAGATCGACAAGACTGAAACTCACCAAAGAAATACAGGCCCTGAAGGAAGTAATAGAAGAATGAGAGCTGGTTGATATATACAGAGCTTTTCATACCCAAAAGATGAATACACATTTTTCTCCAGTGCACTTGGAACATTCTCCAAGATAGACCACATGCTGAGCCACAAAGTATACCTCAATAAAATTAAAAAAGATAGGAATTGTGTCAACTATCTTTTTAAGACCATTATGCACTGAAAATGGAAGCTAACCATACACAGAAACAGGAGTCAAACCAAACATCTGGAAACTGAACAGCTCACTGCTGAACAGTCAATAGGCCATCACTATCACTATCTTCCCGTTCATCATCAATTTGCTCGAGCGGGCTCCAGTAACATAACATCTCCATATATCCTGTCTCATGCTGAGTAGAGCCAAAGGGCATCTGCTCGCTCCAGGAACATAAAGAGCCTCAAATCCTTATATTAGGTAATGGGAATGACCTAACATAATTGTTACTGGTGTTTGACATACCAAATGCGACACGGGCAGCTTGTCAGTCTTGCCAGAAATCAAACAGAAATCCAAAGATTCATGGAAACAAATGAAAATGATTATACCACCAATCAGAACTTGTGAGACACAGCAAAAGCAGTGTTAAGAGGAAAATTCCTAGCTCTGCAAAGCATTCATCAGGAAAGAAAAAAAATTAAAAAAAAAACCTGACTTCACAGCTCAATATATTAGAATAAGACCAAAAAATGGAGCCCAACCCAGAATGAAGGAAATAATAAAACTTGAGAGGAAATCAATGAGCTGGAAACCCATAAAACAATTCAAAAGACTGATGGAACTAAGAACTGGTTCTTTAAAAAAATAAATATT